>KZ506486.1:140881-153689 GCA_002844005.1 Limosa lapponica baueri
AGGAGGGAAAGGACATGGGGCCCAGGGCAAGAGCTACTTTGTAGTAGGCAAGAAAGCTGACATGGCTTCTGGTTACACCAGTCCATTGTATTCGCTGGGGAAAGCAGGCGGCAGTTAAGAACGTGGGATATTCAGCTGGAATAGACTGACTCCTCAATGACAGAATGAGTAAATTATGCGGTTTCACTAACAATAAAGTCCTAATAATTAAATGCAAAATCAAATAGATAATAGATAATGTCTCATTTTGAAAAAAAATAAATAAATGTGTGTTAACAGGGAAAAATACTGCTTACGGTGCAAAGAAAAAGCCGTTATATTTCACAATATCTGAGTCACAGAATTGCTACGTTATTTGAGACAGCTCCTCTAAAGACACGTTGAACTGCTTTAGCCATGAGTTTTCAGCCACGATGGGCCATGCAAAGATAAACACACAAAACTGTGCTAGTCCTCAGATCCTTTAACATTTATTCTGTTCAAATCATGTAAAACAGAAAAGCTGTTTTACGGATGAGACTGCTGACTATTGAAAAGGCATCTCCTCAGTTGCTATATAAACCAAGGAATTACTGGAATCAGATTTGTAGCCACATCTTCAAGAAGGTGTCAAAGCTTGCTGCCTTTCTGCTGAATTACAGAAAGCTGTTACTTTTAGATAACTTCCTGTAATTTACCAGCAGGATCTGCTCAGCGACCGCTGCAGTCAATGTTCTTTTCCTTTGCCTTTCTTTGTGGACAATGAAGCTTCTCTCTTTCATGAGAAATGTTGTAGCCTGACATCAACATGCAGTGATCGAGTTCTGAGTGCTCAAATTGAAATCTCTTTTTATTTTTCTTTTCTTCTTGTCTCCTTTTTTTTTTTTTTTTTGAGAAGATGGGAAATTCTTACGCTGGTCAGCTCAAGACAACACGGTTTGAAGAAGTGTTGCATAATTCTATTGAGGCCTCTCTCCGCTCAAACAACTTGGTTCCCAGACCAATCTTTTCTCAGTTGTATTTGGAAGCTGAACAGCAACTGTCATCACTGGAAGGTAGGAAATAGTGGAATTTATATTTATTCTCAAAGACAATTCTGCTGTTTGCTCTCCCAAGGCTCAGCACACACATTTCAAAGCAGAATACAGAAAACCAAAAGTATTTAAAGTTTTTCTTTGGATTTTTTATGATGCACAATTATATACGTATGAGAATTGGATTAAAAACACAAACTGCTTTGTCTTTTATTTTGACAAAATTAAGCCACTTGCTTGCTCAGATTTATCAATATACATAAATTGAAGTACTAGCAATTGTTCCATTAAATGTGTGGAGGAATCTTTGGAGATTTGGAACATAAATCTGTTATCCTACAGTACGTCATGCACTGCTGAAAGTTATACAGTAAATTATGGGAAATATATGTTAGATTTGTAAAAGTTAGATGCTAAGACTGATTTTCATTGTGAATAAATACAGCAGAAATATTTTTAGCTTTTAAGAAAGTTTGTAACTACTTTGGGCGTAATATTTTTAGTTGTTCTGTTGTTGCAGAGGTAAAAAATTAGGATATGTTCTCTCATAAACCCTGCACACGTTGGTATTTAACACATGAGATTTCTCACTGAATTTTTGTGTATGTTTCTGAGTTTCATTTGCTCAGTTGTCTTTTTTTTTTTTTTCTTGAAAGTAGTATAGTTTAAATGAACTGTACAGATCTGATAAGCTCATGATACAATTTGGTGTCTTGGTGTGCTGTTCTGTGGAGTAGTCTCATGGTTTTCAGTGAGTTTACTGGTGTGTGAAAACGCTGGCATGTTGGTGCAGGGTTAGGATTAATAATTTCGTAATTTAGTCATTTCTGTCACCAGGGCTGTGTTTCGTTTCTTTTGACCAGGTCTACTTCTCCTGTCATTCGTCATTAAAGATGGCTTAGATAGCTATGTAATGAAAAATGCATAATGGTTAGCAATCCACAGTAACAGGAAAAAAAAAAAAATCAGCCCAAGAAGTAGTATTAGATGAAAGTATTTCACACAGGTTAAAGTCTTTACTATTACCTCATGGTAACAGCTGAGAAAACATTTCTTGAAAAAGTAAATTGCTCACAATTCAAACATCATTAGTCATCTCTTCTTTTCTTTTTTTTTTTTTTTTTTGGCTAATACAGGACATAATAACGGCTCTACATTAATTGTTTAAATATATATGCTGTTTAATTCCTACACAAAGTGATCCTTCTATCAAACCCTTCTATGAGGATTTCATAAACTTTTCCATGGCAACCAACTGTGATGTCACAAAATGGATTATGACATCAATCGGGAAGGTTGCTACAGGAGCAGATGCATTGTTCAGGAACAAGAGTGCAATTTCACTCTTCTGTAACTTCTTTCTTTCAAGGCTTTCAAAGAACTTTCCAAACCTTGAGGGTTCGATTGTGTTTTGTTTGCAGTTAATGGAAACAGAATTGAACTGTAATTAATTCAAAGTCTCCCAGCAGCCTGGCAGAGAACTTTCCTTCCATGAAAGTTTCAGACAAGGGGGACGCTGAAGGGACCTGTAACAGAGTTTTTCCTAGGTTGTTTCTCAGGTGGGAGAGTCATGTACTCCAGTCTCCACTTCTAGCTACGTGGATCCCTGTGCTCTGAGCGCCAGGAGGCATCTGAAGCAGAGAGCCATCCTTGGGGTCTTGTATAAGCCCTTCTCCTCCGCCTCTGATCGTTATCTTTCCTTGGTCCTGGCATTCTGACACGGTGATATACTCGCAGTGTCCTTGGTCGTAGGTGCCTGTTGGTCCGCAATACAGCAAGGGTTTCCCTGTGGTGAAGCAGACATGATATAAATAATTTAGACAAGGTGGTGCAGTGGGTCAGTGCAACACAAGTGTTTTGACTTTCCATTTTGTGGACTGATAACACACTGTAGATGTTCAAGGTAGCATTTGGCAGCAAAACCAGCTACCAGTAAATACGGCTGATATTATGTATTTTGTCTTTGATGATGTTGCAATATCAAAATCGTTAGAGAGCCTGAAAATTGAGTATATGGTCAGTTTAAGAAAACAAAAATTGGAAATGGTTTTTTAAGCTTCATCAGTCAGCACTTGGAACTTGTCATTATTTTAGGTTTATTTTTTTTGTTTAGAAAACATTTTTCTATCTCTTTTTGAAACATAAATGATCATCTAAACCAGAAAAAAAGTGCCTAGCCACTGAAACTAGCCTAATATCATTACGTATCTGTCATGGTGATTTATGCCTAAAAAGAATTTAGTTGTGCAGAAGAGACTCTAGTGTGCCTGGAGACAAGTTGAATGAACATGTTGGACCCTTCTGGGCTAGATGTTACATTTTTTGCAGTGAACTTGAAAACACCTATTTTTCCAGTGAGTACAGTTTTCCAGTCTACACATTCTAGTTTTGAAAAAAACCTATGTATCATAAACATATGCCTTTATAGGCATTTATGCAATTACATTTATACAATTACATTTCCCATGTGAAATGTCTTAATCACAACTGTATAGGCATGAAGGTCTAATAAATCCATTGTGAGATCTGAAAAGAATTCCTTTAAAGCAAACAATGGTGTTTATGGTATCTATGAATAAATTTAAGTTCAATAAAATGTGGACAGATTCTTCACAGCGTGTCTGTGGGTTTAATGGTGCTATATCAAGTTATTTCCACTGACTGCCTTGTTCTGTAACATACAACAGAAGAACTAGGGTTGTGAATCCCCTTTTGCCACCATCTTGTCTCTGGTTTTGAGTGCTTGATTTTGTTTTCTTTTGGGATTGTTTAAGAGAAGAAGATGTGGAACAGACACATACAAACATAGAGTTCTTTGAAGGGGCCCTGCTTTAAAAGTAAAATGGAGATCCTTTTTAAAACAAGCAGCTGAACCCTAATGATGCCCTTTATAGGTGGCAGCAGCTCATTCTTGTGTACTGTACGTACATATTTGCTCTTGTACTCTTTCATTTTTGACCTGAAATCATTGTAGCTCTTCTATTTCTTACTCTCCACTTCCATTTCTTGTCTCTCTCTCTTTTTTTTTTAATGTGAAATTACCTGTTATGGCTGAACAAACCCAATATTTTGCCGCTGCCCAAAGGGGAAAGTCCCACATCCTGCTCCCCAACCCTCCTCCTAGCCATATGTTCCCATTTTCTCCCTTTTCATCAATCTTGGTATTTTTTGGATCTTCTACTGGGCTTATTTAATACATAAACCCATTAAAAAAACCTGGTCACTTTTGTTGGCTTAGTTTTCTGCTGGGTTAGCAAGCTGGGATGTCTCAGCACAGGCTCCAGCGTCAGAGCTGGCACAAAGAGGAAGGAGGAACTTCATGGCTTGGAGTGGGAAAAGGAGAGGAGAGCCAGACTCACCCCTTTTTCATTGCATTTGGATGTTAGTCAAGGTTAGGTCGTAACACATAACTTACCTCTGACTTAAATAGCAAAGATGGAGAACTTCACTTTCCCCTTTGTTCACTTTCAGCATTTTTGTCTTCAGACTACAACCTTAAAGCAGTTGTGTTTAACGTTCTGTCCTTGTCTGTGTGCACCAGGACTGAACCTTGATGTTTTGATACTTAAAAGTAAATGTACCCTTCAAATCCTCTTCTAGATTGGGGTCTATATATCTTAATAACCTTTAGAGACAAACCTTCAGACTCCAGATTTACTTTCTTCAGCTTCCTTTCTAGTTCTCATTTATCCTGTAGTTTTTGTTTAGCTGATTCTACAATAATTTCTCAATAAAATAAAAAGCTATTCTGAGGAGGGTTCCAGGGGAAAAAAAAAATCCTTGATGAATATTCTATGGGATTTTGAGTGCCTTATCCAAAGTCAGTGGAAGCAAAGAGAGTATGTTCAGTTGACACTGAGCCTTGGAGGATGACTGCAGTGTACTTTGTTTTACTGTTTCAAGACTAAAAGCTGGATAAACAGAATAATGTAGGACCCTAACTGCTATTTTACTATCCCAAGTAAAGAAGCAATCTTGAGTTGAAAGGCTGAAACATACACCAATAACGTGCCAGTGAATCCTCTTAACAAGCAAGCTATTGGGTAAAAATACTGATTTAGGTAGCCAGTGCACCAGAAGAGGGGTTTACAGCAGAGAATCTGAAGACAAAATGCCTAAAGCCTTCTAAAAAATGAAGACTACATCATGTATTCTTCTCCCCAGCATTCAGTATTGCCTCCTAGACTAGCACAGTCCGTGCACAGGCTGCTGTGAATCGTCTTCCTAGGCATCTGCCTTTCCTTGACACCGTACAGGGAGCGGCAGTGCTTCACTCACTGCTCTGGATTCGGTAGGAGACAGAAGGCCTGAGAATTAGGTGTTCTTACTGTGGCATCATCGGTAGTGCATCTCGTTTCAAGCAGGAACTGTTTCTTCAATTTCCTGTACAGCACCAAGGACATGGTCAATAACTAATTAATAAAGTCTGTACTTGGACAGTAGCCAGGACATTCTAAAGTGCTAAGAAGTAATGACTTTGGGTTTATATTGGTTGTTAATATCATAAACAAAGGATACAGTTACACTGTTTGATCAGCAAGAGTTCAAACACTAGGAATTAGGCCTCTAATATCAGGGGGTTAGTTTAAAAATAATGAGATTTTAAAAAATAATAACTTGAGGATTCTTTTTATTTGTCCTTTAGTTTTTTTTTTTTTACTTCCTCAGGTGCAGCTGGGTCATGCTTTTGAACTTTTTTTTTGCACAGGAGCTAAAAGCGGTTTTTTTTGGTGGAAGACATTCTATTGTAAGCATGACTGGAAGTTGGAGCTTTAAGGAAACAACAAATAACCTAACCTAAGAGTTCGCAACAGTAAGGTCATTGTCAAGAGGAGAGAATCCAGTTTGCTGTAATACTTTCTGTAACTGGGTCACCCTGTTCATTCATTGGTTTTGCCAGCATTTTTTGTTGTCTAAGTCATTTATGCTATGATAATTTGTAGCAGGCAGCAGAGCAGATAATGAGGAAGAAGAAGAAGAGGAGGAAGAAGAAGGCTCAGAATCAAGTAGCCCTCCTGTTTCTTACCAGATGAAGCCTCCCCCAGAAGGATGCTGCACTACTGATGGTAAGAAATGCGCTAAACGTGCTGTCAGAAGCATTTGCCCTACTGAAGAGGGTAGGATTGGGGCCATTTCCTCTATAATTCTTCAGAATGAGATAATCTGTACAATATAGAAATTCTAAAAATGTCATTGTTCATTACCTGCCAGATAAAGCAAGATTGCTCTTGGTTGCTCTTATAGTTGACAGGGTCTTTGCCCAGTGTGTCCGATAAGCATTTGTGTTGGAACACCTGGCATGAGAACTTCTGTTCTCTTAGGCAACACGACCTTTAAAAGGTTGAGTTTGCAGGCATGGCCTTTGCTAAAAAAGAATGTGCTAATTCTTACGGCTTTATCATCACTCTTTTCTATTTAAAATGTACCTCATTCAATGTTGCTGTAAAAAATATTTGAGAACTGAGGAAAAGCCAGTGAATTTCACCATTTTTGAATGTCTGACTTAAGTTCTGATGCTGTTAGTAAATAGTCCCATAAGTACGTAGGTTGCAAAACATTATCAAGAGAAACATTTTCAGATTTTTGTTTGTTTATTGTACTGGTAGCATCTGTGTATGGCTGGCCCAAAGACAGGAAAGGAAATTATCTCTTAGTTTGCCCTTGACCTTAGAGGATACAACTTTATTTTTCATTAAAAATATTGGAAGTCTTTTAATAAAGGCAATTGTGAGTATTAAACAAAAATATCTTGTCAACTTAAAAATTAATTAAAAAAATTATTTTTTCTAGGCTTCTGCCAGGCTGGTAAAGATTTGAGACTGGTTTCAATTTCCAATGAACATATTGAGGTACCAGCAGGGTTTTTACTTGTTGGTGCAAAGTCACCAAATTTACCTGATCACCTTTTAGTGTGTGCTGTGGATAAAAGATTCCTGCCAGATGACAACGGGCGCAATGCCCTGTTGGGTAAGTGTCTGTGATTGCAGTAAGTGCATGCTTCTGTGGACTGCAATTAATAGCTAATCTTTTTTTTGTGGAGTGAGTTCAGCAGATCTTATTTCCGTTCCACATCTACAGTAACGCTCGCTGGTGATGCACAACAAGATAACTCAGAGCTGGCTGTGTTTGCTTTGGAAAGATACAGAGTGAGCCAGCTCATTAGAAATGCTTCATCACCTTCTATCCATTAGTCCAAGGCTAAAGTCTGTGTCCGGTCAGTTTATGTCCTGGTTGCTGGAACTGCACATCTGGTAACTGGCCTAGTTGAACTGCTGCCTGTCTCTATTTCAGCTTTCCAAAATACTAACATGGACAGCCTGTAGGTCTGTCAAGTGGAACTTTCAGGCTACTATAAACATGTAGTTTGATGATAGTTTGGACTACAAAAATTTATGAGCTTTTTGATTTATGTCTTTGAGATAGGGATAATATTCTCCACTGTGTTTGAACAATAGCATGGATTCTGGATCCTAACTGGATCCAACTTGTAAGTTGAAACTTTTCCTATCTGTGCAATCAAGCAATACTGTGTACTTGAATAATACTGTTTGTAGGATACTCTTAATTTCTTGCTTTCAATCTGTTTAAAAGTCTAACTTCTGGCATAAAACTTCTTATTATAGTATTTCGGATGGCCATTAGCCTAATCCAAATCCACTCAAATAGGGATGATCTGCAATTGTGAATGAATGAACTAAATATTAATGTTATTAAAATGGAATAGTTTTTCTGCTGGGACAAATGACATATAATCGGATGGAGAACTCTTTTCAGTCAGGCACTCTCAGGTTCTTATGCCTTATTTTCTTAGTTAACCAAAAAATATATCTGTGTACCAGTCCAAGCTTTAAATAGCAAAAAGGAAATATTTAGCATGTCTCTCAACTGTTTTCTTTTACAAATGCTGAGGGATATGATGTGAACTCAGTTGTTATCTCAGTTTGAGCAACTCTTCAAGGCATTTGGGTTGACAGTGTGGTGTGAAGGTGCATAATGTAATTCTATGTACAGTAATTTCTTTCCTCATGTGATCTTGCGGAGTTGGATTGGTCACAGTACATTTGACCAGTGATCGTAAAAGAATTAAGAGGGCTGTAAATCACCCACGTGTTGTCATTTTAAAGATAAAGACAGGAATGTTGTACCACTCAAGTCATTCACTGCTAGCACTATTAACAGCTTAAGCTCCTTAGGCTTTTAGCAGAGAGGAAGTGGTGTATTTGTTAATTGCATGCTAAACAAGAACAGAAAAAGACAACAGGAACATAACTGGAGGATTTTGTGCTGCTTGCATCCTCAACTTGCTTATTTAATACTTTTTATTTTCCTGAAACTATTTAAATGCCTACTTTTGGCTCTTATATGCTTCAACACCAGTGAATCACATTCTTTTGCAAATAATTTTAGTAATGTTTTCAGATGACTTTATGTATTCTACAACAAGCTTAAATATGAAAAAGCTTACATACTTTAAGATCCAAAGGCTTAATCTGAAAGCTGGAAATAAAAGAATGTTCCTGGTCGCTAATCCAATGAAAAACCACTCTATATCTTATTGATGTGAAGACAGCACAGTGTTTGTACAATAGATCATGCTGTAGATAGAAATGATTGTTTGATTCTGGTTTTCAGTCATTGATGCAAGTCAAATCAGGGTAAGTAAAATTAGAAGCAGACATGAATAGTCTCATGGTTTCAGATACATAGTGAGATAAAAGACAGAAGCACGCTTGCTTTAAATTTTCTGTCTAATACTGTAACACAGTGACCTCTGTCTTGGCACAGATTTAAGTTAAAAACATTTCGTATGAAGAGGGGAAGCTCTTTTTATTGTCTTGCTTTTAAAGAGAGGATAGAAGGCTTATTTTTGGTATTCTGAGTTTAGGCTGTTCTTCAAACATGTTGGCCTTTTGAAACAAGGTGGAAAGTGATCCCTTCAAGCCTTTCTAAGTGTAGAGGGAAACTGAATTGGATTCATTTTGAATAGAAATGAGCTGTCATCATGAGTCAGAGTATATCCCACATTTTTGGTAAGGCTTATTGGTGATACAGGCACAACACTTGTAACCCTTCAACTCCATTGTTTTTTGCTTAATTTCATGCTTTTTCTCTTAATATACTGTGTTTTTGTAAGGTAGCTGTTACTCAGTACTGTAGATTTTTTCAGAAAGAATTTATTTAAAAGGAAAAGATGCTAATTAATTACCCAATAGTTTCCTGATTTCTTATAGTCCATGTTTGTGAAGATGCCTGTGGAGTGTACAAAAATTCCAGAAGAAAACAGGAAATGTCTTGATATTTTCTGGGCCTGCTTTTGACTTATGGTCTTGTTCCCATTAGGGGCATGTACCAATTTATTGATTATGCTAGTAAGTTGTCCCACCATCAAGGCATATATGCTTGTGATTTGAAAAGTCATTTCTGGAGGTTGTTTTGTTTCTTTGTTTTCACAATTAACATATTATTCCATAGAAAAAATCTCATTTTCTGGAAAACAGTATATTTTTGGCGAGCAAAAAGTTCTCTGTGCCCGAGCATGTACCTCACACGTGTCTGTTAATCAAGTTAGATCACAGGTTTAACTACTCTGTGAAACAGATTCAGCTTTTTGCCTTTAGGAAGCTGCTTCTTGTTTTTTTGCAACCTAAAGGAATGCTTAGATGAAGGAAGCACTTATGTGTTAGTGCGATATTTATTGTTTCCTAATAAAGGCAGCTAACGTACCATTCCTAAAGGTTGTTTCTCTTTTGGCTTTTTTCTCCCAGTTCTCGCTCTTAAGGAGAGTCCCTCATGACAAACAAAGCAGCTATTCACCCATCATTTTCCTTCCCAAAAGACCAAACAGCTGCCCACCTTCTTAGCAGGAAATAAGAAATCTTTTTTTTTTTCTGGTGGGTCTCTGAGGTCAGAATGACGGAGGAAAAGACTAGTTTCCTTGCATTGTAAGCTGTGTGTAAAATGAAGACATTGTAGTAAATTACTATGCCTGCTTCTGTTAAAACGTAGAATGTTCTGTTGGGCTTTTGTAACAGTAGTGAGTTTCTGTCCAGTGCAGCTCTCCGCCATGACCATATTGATTTCATTTATTTTTTAAATTTAGGACTTTAGTCTTCAAATGGGCTGGTGTGAAATAGGAGGGAAAATTGTGGAACATTGTCAGTGTCTGTGTGCCTTTCTTGTGAGTAGGACCGAAAAGAAGAAATACTTTGGCTGAAAAGTTGAAAATATAAACATTCTTTGTCTTAAGCAAGCTGCCAGCTTTCCACAAAAATATTAACATTAATTAAAAGCCTGTTATTCATTTGAAAGAGAAACAGGAAGAAAATTTTCTGCCAATTTATAAAAGATTGTATTATGAAAGATTAGATGGATGTCCTTCCATCCTGAAGTCCTCTCTTTATCCCTAGCACGAGCTCACTGTTTATCCACAGGAACCATTTCCCCAGTGAGGTCAGGTTTCATAACCTTTTAGTCCAAGGTCCTTCTTCTGACCATAAGGTCCCTACTGTGGAAGAGCTTTTTAAATTATGAGCAATTGATCTTTGTGATGTGAGCAAATTCAAGCAAATGCACGTGATAAAATTCCAGATACGATCAAATATACCTTCTGATTAAACAATCTTCAGAAGGTAATAGCCTTCAGTCACTGCTGAACTGGGTTGGATATGAACTGGTGACCTAAAGGTGAAAGGCTTTTAGCCCCTAAACTCCAGGCATTGATTTCTAATTCTCTTGTGAAATCAATCCCATGACATAGATATATTGAGTCACCTTATGGCTGCCCCAACTCCCCTGACCTTTAGCCTCTCTATAATGTATGGAAGAATATTTAATGTGGCTTGTTTATGAAATGAGCTGTCCCCTCCATCAGCTGCTGCCTCGGGCCGTGGCACGTGAACAGGGAGGGCATGCAGAGAAAGGAGGAGGATTAATATTTGGGTTCTCCATGTTCCTCAATCTGCTACATAAAGTGCTATAAGCGAGGCTGGCAGAGCCCCGAAATCTCTAAGGTTTGAAATGCATTTTATTGCGTTGGAATTATAAGATCATGCTGTGTTCTATCTGTGATGTCAGTGCTGAGCTGTGTTAACGAAGCAATGGCTGTCATCAAAGAGAGTGTCAGTCAGAATGAATGGGACGAAAAACAGTGTTGGCGGGAGCTTGCAAGAGAGGACTCAATCTGACTCAGAGGAGCTGGGAAGCTTGAGGTGAAAGATGATAGTTTGACATAAAAGGCAAATGAAAAAATAAACTTCTAAAATGTTCTTCAAGGACTTTGCACAAGTGGACAATTTAGATGTGTTTAATCCTGACTAGGTCTCACCTATATGCTATATGTGGTGTAAACTAACTTTCCAGTAGATCTCACAGAGTTAAAAATAGGTGATTAGGTCAAAAGGTTATTTCAAGTAGAAGTTATTGCTAAATCTGGTTTAGGCAGATGATGATTTACAAAAGTTACCAATAATGACCGATCCAAAGTCCACATGAAAAGATTTTATGTCCACTGTCCAACTTCTGTTGAACAAATATTTCTACCTGTGGCTTTGGCAAGTTGCAGGTTGCTCTCAGGAAGATGATAAAACCTAAAAAGTGTACAGGTACTTCTATTTTACTTTTGGAAATGGTCCCTCTTGCTTGTATTTGAAAACCCGTATGGGCTTGTAAGTGGCAACCAGGCAAAAATTGCAATGCTGCTGGTCGTGCTCAGTGTGCTGCCAAAGGTAGGGGAAGTTTTCATTTACTACCAGCAGCATTTTTCATGATTTCTTAATCTGCATAAAATGCATGCAAACTCTACAGCTTTTGCCACATCCGTTCTAATTTTGTTTCCTTTTGTTGTTGCTTTTATTGCAGCTACTGAAGGCTCTGTGATGTTAGACAGATGCTTTTGTGCTGACTGATATAACACAGAAGATTCTGCAGAGTCATGACTTGTCCTGATTTTATGAGTCATAATGACCTTTATCATCCTACCAGCCAGGATCAGAGAGATAATAGGCAGCTTTCAATAGTTGTTAGCCACTTGTTCCCATGGATACCAGACCAATTTCCACACAAACTTAGGTTTTTAATAAATTCTTCTGAGCCATTTGAAAACTAATGAAAGCACTTGGGCTGTAAACCACACAACAGGTGTTTACAAAGCATTGTATTTCAGTGCTTGTATTTTACAGAAGGAAAAAGGTATTGACCATTAATTTGAAAACTTAATTAATTTGAAATATGTGATTGAAATAACAATTTCCATAAATGGCTCTTAATTTTATCTACCATATTACTGATCCTTTACTCTATTTATTTATTTCCAGTGTTATGTGAAATTATTTCCTTTATTTTTGCCATCTTCCAATTCATTGAATGTACCCTTTTCATTTCAATTCCTGTGATGATGACACATAAAAATGTTCGTTAGATATGATTAAAATAAAAGGTCATGTATAGGGAACAGAGAGAAAATTTCCATGGGGAAGATTATCTTCTAATTGCACACTATAGGATTTCTTTGTAGATAATAAGTATTTCTAGACAGTTGCATTGTTCTGATGCAAGACGAAAAATTCTCAGGAAATAATTTGGAAAATGGACAAAAAAGGTTGTTTAAGAATGAAAGGCACATACTTAGCTGTGCAAGGAATGGCCTTTATTTGTGGTGGTAATGACATCACTGTCCCGAGCCCCTCTTTGAGGCTCAAACTGTGTATCTGGGAATGAGAGGAAATGGCAGTATCCCTGGAAATGCCCCATCAGGCCTGAGTACAATCACCCTCTTTAGGTGCAAGGACTATGCCTCT
>KZ506487.1:11424-39888 GCA_002844005.1 Limosa lapponica baueri
GACTTGAAATGCGCTGTCCTCACAGGGCCTTACTACAGACAGGCCAGCTTTTTGTTTGGGGAAATACATCGAAAAAAAGGAAGAACACGAAGAGTAGCTGGAAATAGTGCGGCTGCAAACTGTCGGCTTTCTTACAGTTTGCAAGTCCTATTACTCATGGAGGTTTGTAAAGGGACTTTCCTGAAGCGAGGGAGACCTCTAAAAAATTATATATATATATAATGTATATTGAGTTTATTTCCTTTTTATTCCCCATTAACTCCTTTATACTGGGCTGAATTTGAAATGTAAGAAGGAAGCAGAGATTCATAGATCCTTCAGCTTGGTCACTATCCAGGGGGTACGTGTTTCAGAAATTTAAGCACAAAGTTCAGGGGCCACATCCTCAAACTCCCCTCTGAATTTTGAGGCTTTGAGTAAGTCAATTAACTCTTTTCAATCTCTTTTTCACATGTGCAAAATTGCTGTAATTCCTAACCTGGATAAATTACATTATCCCCCCTTCAATCTACATTATGCAATCATTTTCTGTGTATAGTGTTCACCAAGCCTAGTGGCTTGTTCCCTTCCTAGTTGCTGCATGAATTCATTAACATGCAATTCATTTTTTTTTTAATCCAGAGATTAAAGAGGTTAAACGAGGGCAAAATATTACTATTCACAGTATATCGTCCCAAAAACCACCCCTCACCCCTTTCACTGGTGCAAAGCTATAGAGAATTTAGTTCAAATAAAGTAATACCAGAGGCCCCCTGCTTGCTCCAGGACCACAGGATGGCTCCCAAATATCAAAAAGATTTCAGTACTTAAACCAAAACCAGTTTATATTATCTCTTCTCACCAGCCCTCCAAGCTTGCTGTACACTCTGCATTGTGGCGTGTGGGCAGAAGCAACCAGCAGTAAAGGAACAGGAGAAGCTCTTGCCTGGAGCAAAACCTGGACGTTTCCAGTCCCAAGCAGCAGAGGCAGGAGCTCCGGAATAACACCAACTGCTGCCGGCAGCTCTGAACTAGTTCCATCTCCAGCTGCCAAAACCAGCAAACCTTGGTGTTTAGGTTAAAGGCAACACTCATCGTAATTTACTCTGCAACGATTACTCCTTTCCCGGGAGCTCTCCAGTACCTCCATCCATGCTGGGCTGTCCCAAGACCACCTTCACTCTGGAAAAGAGAAGGCTCCAGGGAGACCTTATAACCACTTCCAGACCCAGAGGGGCTCCAGGAAAGCTGGGGAGGGACTTTTTACAAGGGCAGGTAGTGATAGGACGAGGGGTAATGGCTTCTAACTGGAAGAGAGTAGATTTAGATTGGATATTAAGAGGAAATTCTTTGCTGTGAGGGTGGTGAGAGCTTGGCCCAGGTTGCTCAGAGAAGCTGTGGCTGCCCCATCCCTGGAGGGGTTCAAGAGCAGGTTGGACAGGGCTTGGAGCAACCTGGTCTGGTGGGGGAGTGTCCCTGCCCAGGGCACGGGGTGTGACTGGACGGTCTTTAATGTCCCTTCCAGCCCGAACCATTCTATGATTCTATGAAATCCAACTCCTCCACCTCTGCACACCCCCAGACTGACAACACGGCACTCTCTGGCCACCAGCACCGGGCAAGCACAGATGGACCACGGACACCAAACCTGCTCGCAGAGTGCCTGCAAGTAGCCCCAGGGGCAGGAGAGCAGCTGTGTGCCTCGATGGAACATGCCCTGCCGGCTGCAGCACAGGACCACACCAGAGCTTTGGCCTTTTTCATCTCAGGCAATGCAACTGAGGACAAAATGGGCTCTCTTTGTTCGCTGCAATTTATAGACTGGCAATTGTTTGCCTTTGCTGCGTGCACAGCAACTGCAAAGGCTGGGCGTGTAGGATGGGTTACATTCCCAGCATAGGGACTAAATTCTGTGCATGAGTTTTGGACAAGTTCCTTAAATCCTCAGTGTCCAGAATGCCTTGCTTCTGTGTATCACTCTGCATCCAAGCTTAGAAACACCTAAACACCCCAGCAAGAAACAAGCAACACCTGGGAATGGATGATGTTTTTGCAATGGGATACAATGGTAACCCTTCCCTTTTTAGCACCACGCTTGATACAAAAATCATATCCATGCCCAGCAAGACCATCACCATCCTGATCTGTTTTTTTAAGAGCACAGCAGTGAAGAAACTACACCAAAGGCTGATTTCACCACCGCCATGGTCCTGTCGAACCTGCCTGCACAGTGTGGATGGATACACAGCCGTAATAGAACTCAATTTGCTGAGGATTCCAAGATGAATGTGAAAAACTAGCCTAAAAACACAAGTCAAACATCCCAAGCAACAAGGGCACCAAAGCCGCCTGGCACCCGTCCTGGCTAATCTGACTACGCTCGAAATTTAATCAAAGTTTCTCACTCCACATTCTTGCCTCTGCGGTAACTAAAATAAATAAAGAAATACATCAAAACATAATGTTTATTTTAACTTAGCAGGTCGGCAGAGATGGAAAAAAAAAGAAGGAAGCTACATTTCAGTAGTGTCACTGGAAATAAATCAAACCAAATCCTAAAAGCCTGATCCAAAGAAAACTTGGACTTTAAGCCATACCAAATTCTCCAAACAAACAGACAATATTCTGGATGGAATACAGATGCCTGTTGGCCTGCTGGTTTAAAATAAGTAGGAAAAAAAACCCCAAACAAAAACCCCCTTCTGCTCATATACCTCAGGACTAAGTGTCTGGGAAGATCTGCTGGGCCCTTTTCACACAGGAGGTGCTGAGGTTGGTCTCTTCAGCCCTGGTAGGAGGATGCTCCATGGAAAATCCAGCTCTGTCTGCGATGAAAAATGAGCTTCAAATCAGGACATGCATTAAAGCCTTTTTCCTACAAAATTTAGGGGGAAGGGCCATCCATTTGAAATTTCACCCAGGGCTTTCTTTAACACCTTTTAAATTTTCTATTTAATTTTATTTACTTCCTATTAAGCTTTTTCATTAGAAGCCTCTGAAGTCACCTAGAGAGCTCTGCCTTGCCCCGTCCCCTTTGCACCACTGCGTGTTACCTGCTCACATGCGCGCTGACGGCTGGATTCCCAACTGGCCGCCCGGAACAGGTAGGGTGAGTCTGGTTTTGGGAGGAGGCTGCCCTCTTTACTTCTGTGTTTGTTTATTTTTTCTTTAAAGGGTAGGAAATACCCCCTTTGAATTACTGAATTTTTAACCCTTGGGGTTTTTTCCCCCAGTATAGCTAGAGAATAGATACACTATGTGCAACAACATGAAAGGTGGAAGCAAAACATTGCTTTGGGTTGAACATTGACTGAAACACTGTGGAGAGAAGGAGCAATAAAGGAGGGAACATCCACATCACCTTGGACTGAGGTCAGCACGACACAGCGAGACGTGACTTTTGCTTTGCATGGAAACACCCTTTTTCTGTAAGCAATTTTATCCTGTAACAACAAGGGATGGTGCACTGTGAGTTGTATACAGAAGTTCAAGCACGGTGGCTGACAGATGAAGTGTTCTCCATCAGCAGCTGACCTTATCTCATTTACCTCGTGTCCTGTTCACCAAGTTCTTCCTCCTACCAAGAGCATTAAAACAAGCTGGGAAATGAATGCAGGAGAAAGCTTTGCTCCAAAGCTGCAGATTGTTCAAAACAGTCTTTACATAAAACCACAAGGGGAAGGCCAAGGTACGTCAGCTGACCTTCTGCTTCAGTACTTCCAAGCACATCTCATACTGTTGCTAGAGCTTTCACAAGCTTTGACTACAAACAACAACCAAACCTTCACGATAATACAAGCCCTTCTGTCTCCTCATCCAACCACTTCTCCACTACCTTAAAGAATCATAGAATAGTCAGAAGGGACCTTAAAAATCATCTAGTTCCAACCCCTTGCCCTGGGCAGGGACACCTCTCACCAGACCATGTTGGTCAAAACCCTGTCCAACATGGCCTTGAACACCTCCAGGGATGGGGCAGCCACCCCTGGATCCCCTCCATCTTGTACGCCCGGATGCCTCCTGCCTGGATATCTCCGTCCCAGCACATCAATGCACACATATCCCAACAAGTGTCCTGGTGGCTCGCTTGACTTTGTTTACTTTACTTTTATGACACCACAAAGCCAGCTAATATAAATCAACACACCAAGACACAAAAGAATTAAACTACCAATTAAACAAATATATTATTTCTAGACTACAAAAAAATAATATTGTAAATGTGTCATTGATAACTGAAGGTTTGCCAAAGCAGGATATCTAGAAGCTCAGGCTGACCATCCTCTGCAAAAAACATGATTTTTCCCTTCCTGATGGAAGGTACCTGCATTTTCCATTCCCTGCATGGAGGCACAGGACCTAAATGGGTTTTACTTCAAAGACAATTGACAAAAGACAGCAGTGTCTTGCTCATCATTAAGCACAAACTTGGTATCTTGGAAGCTAGAGAAAAAGATCTTCTCTGGCAAATCCATCTTGAAAAACCAAACAGAGGCTTTGACAGAACATCAGAGCCAGTCCCAGGGAGGTGGGTGAGGTGATGCCATCAGACACAAGTGGGAATCTGCATTCCAAACCTGGGTTAATCTGTTTTGGCAGGGACAATCTACACCTCATCAGTAGGAAGTTTTGAATCCTTAACTTGAAAAACATTATTTTCTATTGAGGTACCTCTGATATCTAGAAGCTACCATCCACCAGATGTCTCTGTTTTAATTTGCTATGGTTTTAACTCTTTAAACTCAAATGTATTTCCATAAAAATACAGTATGTTTAAAAAGCCATAAAACTTGCCTTGATTGAGTAAATAATTTCAAGACAACTAGCTGAAATAATCATGTGATTACCAGGCCTTTCCATTATCACCACTCAACAAACAGAGATCTTCTTTATTTATTTTTAAAGTTCAAATCACACTCTTCAGATGAGGAGAGCAACATATTTACCTGAAAAAGCCAGAGTCTTAAGCTTCTTGAAACGATTTTTCTTATTCAGAAGAAGCAGCCAAAGAGAACCGAGTGAGGTCTGAATACCAAATCAAGCATAACACAAACAAAGGAAAAAGGAAAAGGGAAAAAAAAAAAAAAAAAGAAAAAAAGAAAAACACAGAGCTGGCCCAGAACACTCCAGCTTGTGTTACACACAAGGCCAGCATGGGAGAACACACACCAGGCGTCAAAATTCAGGGTAATTCATAATGACCCATCAGGTACGGTCTTCTGGCTTTCTCTGCTCCAAGACACAGGCAGGGATTTCAGACTCCAAAGAAGCCTTTGAGCAGCCCCAGGGGCAATGGGGAATAAAAATCATCCAGAAAGACAGCTGGGAAACATGGCAAGAGAAAGAACCAGTCCATTTCAGGAGGTCTCATTTCCATAAGATAAACAGGGAATATCAAAGGATGCATCAGAGGACCTTGTTCAGCCACCCGTGGGAACACATGCTCACAGAAGGCAAAAGAAATGTTTACCAGGCAAAGAACTCATGGCAGCACAACAACAAAACTTGCACAATACACCATAGAGATAAGGAAGGAGTAAAATCAACACCTCAAAACTTTTTGGAGAGGGTATTTGTTATTATTCCACTGTGCACACAGGTGAGCTCCACACTGAGCATCAGCGTTAGTGACAGTGGTGCCACCGCAGGAACGGGGCTCTTGTAACACCTCGAGGCTAACCAGGAGGGGCAAGTTCCATATTGGTTTTGGAGATGTTGGTCCTAGAGAAGCTGGAGGGCCAGGGTGGGCTTTTTTTTTTCTGGGATCAATGTCAAGAAGCGTTATTTAGAGAAGGACAAAGGGCTACATTGTCCTCGCCAAAGGGGAGCAGATGGTCAGAAACAACACCCAACAGGCCTTAGAAGATCTGCACCAAGACGGAGGCCATCTGTGCTCTACTGTCCAGAAACACATGTCCAAGCCCTTTAGAGCTGCACTGATACATTGTGAGAATCATAGGAAAAATAGGAGAGGAAGACCCAAGGTGCATTGGGTCCCAGGGTCCATTGAAAATTCCTTCTGAAGAAATGTTGCTCAGCTCAGTCACAACCCTGCCCAACCCTCGGGGATGGAAATGAAGAGACAGGAAAAAAAAGTAAGGGTAGCACGGAGCAGTCTCTCTGGTTATTGCTAGGGACTGATTGGAGCAGCCAGACAAAACCTAATGGCAGTGTTTGTAGGATTAATTAACACTCGTGTTATCAAAGCGTCATAGATTCCAGGCAGGATAGCTCTCACGACGACGCATTCCCAAAAAGACAGAAGTTTGCTGGCTAAGAAGAAATGCATCTGGTGGGAAGAGACAGATGTGACCAAGCACATAGACAAAAGTGAGAGATACCCTGAGATTGTGATCTCCAGAGCTCTGAAGATACTACACTGGTCGGGCAAACCCAGCCCGTTGATACCCTGACAGTGAATTTACGTCCTTCACAAACCCATGTATTGGAAGATTGTCTGAGGTTGCAGAGAGCCTGAAGCGATACCACTAATTACGGTATTCATTGCATTCGTTTTATACATCCCATGAGATATTTCTGCTGTGGAATTCACTGAAGCCTAACTCTCAACAAATCTGCTCCTGCTCATTGGTGCCTGAAGAACCTGCCCAGAACCACTTCTCGCTCGGCAGCTATTCTCATGGGGGTTTGAGGAAGGAAGGGCTCCTCTGGCCACAGTGGCTCCAGGAAGACTCAGACCTATCCTTCAGGACCATGTGTGCACCAGATTGGCCCAAAGAGTTGGAGATGTGTTCCTGAACCTAACACGAAGCTCTTCCGTTTCTGTGGCACACACGGTAAAGGAGGTCTGCGACGTTACAGCATATCGGATGACTAGAAGGAATTTCTGGACCACCTACACAGATGAAAGTCAAAACCTCCTGAAAATAATCACTAATTTAACAACAAATATTTTCGCCTATGAATCAGCAACATCTGTGTGTGTGTTGGGAAAATGGGTAAAGAGCAGCAGATTTCTTGGTAGAGGATAAAATTAATCTTGTGGAAGAATTTGGTCCATTCAGTTTACGCCTTTGATTACAGATGCAGTCAATTAACTGTTCCTAAGAAAACTATTTAGGCTCTCTACTTAGACCAAAAAATGAGAACTATCTGTCAGGGAACCCGGAAGTACCAACATACAGGAAAAATATATGGTCACACCTAATTTAGGTATTAAACAGTCTACTGGAGTTTACATCTCCTGTCTTCCCACTGAACTGCATTAAAAGTAATGAACTGTATGAAAGAGGGTTTCTGATGGAGTTGTGAAATTAACCGTATACAGTGTGAT
The DNA here is from genome assembly GCA_002844005.1 of Limosa lapponica baueri. Taxonomy (NCBI): domain Eukaryota; kingdom Metazoa; phylum Chordata; class Aves; order Charadriiformes; family Scolopacidae; genus Limosa; species Limosa lapponica. Next base: position 18,698 of record KZ506487.1, read on the forward strand.
GTATCAGCAAAACACGCATAATAGGGATATGGAGATTTAATATGAAAGGGATAAGCAGAATTTTAAAGAAGTGACTGTGAAGGTGCTTCCCAGACTGAGGATTTTCTAAAGCACGATCTTCAAATTAAAAAAAAACCAGCAAATCTCACAAACATAAAATGCTAATCCAAATTTAGTCCTGATTTAACTTTGCTGGTTGTAAAAAAAATGCAGTTATATTAGGTTGAAATTTAGCCTGTTATTCCTTTAGGCTGTTTGCTATTCACACCAATTATTGTACCTTGAACAAAGACTGAAAGCCTTATGTAGGAAACAGGCAGAGGTGGCATATTCCTATGAAATAAAAATCTTATTTTAGTTTAATAGCTTCCTAGGCATAAAAGAATGAGAGAAGAAAAATAGAAGAAATTTAGACCAAAGAAACTGTATTTTAAGCAGAATAAACATCACTCAGAGTTGTTTTCCATGTGACCACCAGCCTTCAAGGGTCCAATCCAGCCCTGTGATAGTGGCAAGAAAGGATGATATTAACTTAATGAGGAACAAGAATAGAATCTAGAATTGAACCCCCAAAATTGCTCTCGAAAGGTCCAGTGAAGGTATGTCTGTTTCCAAACACAAATCACCATGGAACCTCAAAGGAGGGCTGAGAGCTCCCAGGGGAATGATCCTCTCAATGGGATCAGAAATGGGAGCAACACGCACATGGTAACTGCTGTCAGGTCCAAAAAGTGACTGGCAAAGGGCACGGGAGGCTACCAGGAGGGACACTCAAGGGTAAGCCACACGTTGCACAACCTGGACAAGAAGGTGGTAATGCTGAGCCTGGTGTTAAAGCATCAACAGGCAGCAGCGTCCACGACCCACGCTGTATCTGGAAGGAGCTGTTGTTTTACGCTCTGCCCCCCCCCCAGACACTTGCAAAGCACAGCACAAAATATCTTTAATCAAGAAGAAAACAAAGTGACAGCTTAATTATGATGCGGAATCGATTTTAATGGCTCTTTAAGGATAAATCCTTTACACACAATGTAGGTATTCTGTAAGTTGTTTTGGCATAACAAAACGATTAGGAGAATACATGTTTTTTTCTGGGCTTTAATTTAGTCTTCTGCTCCGCAGTCCCCAGCTGGTAACACTAGTAAGACCTTTATTTATTCAGGAAGAAAAATAAGCCAAAAGCAAAAGCATTTTCCAGACAAATCCATAATCCCCCACTGAATCACAAAATGATATAGAGTTGGCAGGGACCTCTGGAGATCATCCAATCCAACCCCCTGCCAGAGCAGGGTCACCCAGAGCAGGTCACACAGGAACATGTCCAGGCGGGGTTTGAACGTCTCCGGAGATGGAGACCCCACCACCTCTCTGGGCAGCCTTTTCCAGGGCTCTGCCACCCTCACAGGAAAGAAGTTCCTCATGTTTAGATGGAACTTTTTATGTTCAAGTTTGTGGCTGTTACCTCTGGTCCTGTCACTGGGAACCATGGAAAAAAACACCTCTTTTCTCTGCAGATACCTCAGCATCTCTCTCAAAGAGGGCAAAATTACCATGTCTTTCTGTTACCAAAGAGAAGGGCTGGAGTTTTGGGGATCACAGCAGGCAGGATGGCAGCACTGTCCCAAAGTGATGAATGACACAAGGGGAACGGCAGGACCTCGGCCAGGCATCCTGGCACCAACTGCACAGAGCCACAGACACTGGCAGGGAGGAAAACTCTGCTTTCTAGTGGAAACCCAGATGTTTATCTCTGCCTTCCAGCAGCCCCGGTCCACAACAACATCTTAGCCCTGACTGGTCAAATGTCAGGATGGGCTCCTTGACCCACGTCTTGTTTCGGATTCATGAGCCCAAGTTACACCAGGGTTATTCCCTTGATCTGACTTCAGAGCAAGGCAACAAAAAGACATCAGAGACTCTGCCAGAGCAACCCTGCTCCTGGGGACACTCACAAAATTTCCACCAAGCAACTTTCAACAGTTCTGACCAGAAGTACAAAGAGAAAAATGAATGTGTGTTTATGCCAGCTTCAAATTATGATATTCTATTTAAAAAAAAAAAAAAAGTCAGAACACAAACATCATCTAACACACTGAAAAGCAGCAATGGCAAATATAGTTAATTAGTCTGTCCTGGCCCCAGGTGGCCTTTAATATAATAGATCTGGGCCCATCCTGCTACCATGTACACAGGACTCTGGTTTTACATAGTTTGCAGAAATTGCAATGCAGCACGAAGGTGCTGCTGCCATACCAGAACCCAGCAACAGGTGGGGAGTGCGGGAGGTCTGGAGCCCAGCACAGGTATGAAATGCAATATGAAATGCAACCCTTCTGCAATAAACAGGAAACTGCATCACCAGAATCAAAAACAGAACTAAAAAAAAACCCTGAAAAAACCAACAAAACTAGAAAACCCCAGTGGCTCAGATTTTTCCAACTGCTTCCCAAGAGCTGAGCACTTCACATGGCTTCCCCCCACCCCCTCGCATTGTTAAAGTTTGGGTTCTGTCTGAGAAAAATCATGATTATTTCCTCTTCTGAATAAGGAACAAAAATCCTGTTCATTCGTGTGGTAAATCTGGCATTTATTAATATCTGGGAATTTTTCCCTTGGTCGGTGCCATTAGGACATCTAACCCAGTTTGCTGCAATGACTTGGAGGATGGCAGAGAGTGTTTTCTGTTTGGGGTAGATTCGCCTGACTTCAGCTATCTCAGTCAAACATCACAACCAGTCGCCTGTCCCCTCATGGGCAGTGGAGACATGAGAGGGATCCTTCCTGTTGGAGATGGGTGTCTGGGACAGATGGGTCAATTCACCCTTTGACACCTCCCGCTTCTGGGAGTTTTGAACAGTTGACCAACTCTGAGACCATTAAATTAGGTAAAATTAATTCCTTCCTCAAGTTAAAAAAAACAAAAAACAAAAAAAACAAAAAAAACAAAAAAAACAAAAAAAAACAAAAAAAACCACACAAAAAAACAAAACCAAAACAAACCATAGTATGAAAATTATTAAGTTGCAAGGACGGTATAAAGCCCTTGGGCTGCAGAAAATCCCTCCTTGGTTTGTAACCTTCTCAAAGAAAGACTTGCCAGGGAGGCAAAGGATGGACCTTTGTGGTCCTCATTCCCAAAACCCAGGCTGCTTTGGGGACACAACAGTCCCTGACAACATGGCACACAGACTTGCTCTCCTCCTGCTTGCTCTTTCATGTGGATTTGTCGGAGCACCAAGAGCAGAGGAGGAAACCATGAGACTGCTGGGTTAGTCTCTCTCACCCATCTGGGTACTGGCATCTAAAGGGCACTTATCTTATATCCACCCATAGAAAAACATATGAAAAAGAGATGATCTTTTTCCACATATTAGGATATTCAACCTTGAAACACATGCACTTCCTGTATGCCCTGAAGATGCCCCATTAGCTGAAGAGCAGCACAGTCCCCAGCCCCTCCATGAGACGTGTTCTGCAGAACCCCTGGCAATGTTCTGGCCAAAAAAAAAGCCAAAAGAGACCAATCTGGGGCAAGGAACACCCAGCCCCTTCCATACTCCATTCAAGCCTGAAGTGGATTTGCTCTAGTCACATTTTTTTCTCATACAGACTGAAGAAACAGCTTGACAGAGACCTACCAACCCACTGAAGTGCCTTTGAGAATGCTCCTCCTCCTCTATGTCCTACTGCTGCCACCAGGAGCCTTTCCTGGAGGTAGCTATGCTGAGACGTTACCACACAGTGTCATACAAGCAACACCACACTTATTTTGCTCTCCGCTCGCTTTGCTTCCTTGCAGGTTTCACACCCACTTGAACATTTGGTCCACTAAGTAGGAAGGAAGGACTGAAATCATGCCCAGACACACACCCGTCAAGGGAGGGGAAAAAAACAAAGAGCCACTCTTCCTCAGCTGGAAAATTTTCTTTCTCTGACAGATAGTTTTTCAAGTCTAGAAGTTTGAACTATGGAGTAATTCTGCAGTTTCGGTGTGTATATCAAACAAGGGAATAGCTTGCTCTAAGTCCCGGCTTTATTCAAAGGAACCGAGGATGTGATACACAGCACTTCCTTGAAAAGCAACACATTGTGCTGGGCAGCAAAATCAAAGGCGGAGGTGGCTGAGCAGTGTTAAGCCTCAGACCATCTCATCAGCGTTTGCAATATTTTATACTGCAAACGTGTTTTCTTTTTTTTCCCCAGTTGCTGCATCGAATCTCTAAACAGGAGTTCTCAGCTCACAGTTTAGAAGGAACCTTGAAAATCAACCCCATGCTGTAATCCCATGTATCACCATCATTCGAAAAGTGTGCGTGCACGGAACAAACCCAAAATCTCTTCTCCAAAGATTGTACAGCCTAAAAAGCAGATTCCCCAGCCCTGCTCCGGCCAAGCCGCGCTGTCCCAGGGACACAATGCAGCTGTAAAACCAGCCAGGCTTGTAATTGCTTTGCATCACAAATATCCCGAGCAGCCAGACCACACCAGAGGATCAGGCTGTCGTGCAGGGGGAGCAGAAGCTGTAGAAGTGCAGAGTACGTGTGGGTTGTGGTGTTTGGAGGTGATGGTTGTGCTGTGATGCCCTCTGTGCACCACGATGGCTCAAGGAATTCATTATCCCAGAGTCTTTCAATATGATTTTCCTACACAGCACCAGAGAAGCATGATTTAAGGGTTTATTCAAAATAAACACTCGAAAATTCAGGAGAGGCCCTAAATTATGTGGAGAAGCACAGCACAAAGTCCAGATTCAGAAAAAGATAAGAAAAATAATGAAAAGGGTATTAAAATCAGTCTGACAGACAGAAGGAGGAAGCACAGAAACATCCTGCTGTCCTTTTTTTTTTTTTTTAAATTTACACATTGGGAATAAACTGCACCATCTTTCCAAATGACATCGAATCAGGGATCAGGAGCCTCAGAGAGCCCTTGCTGCAATCAGACTGTAAAATCCAGCATCACAAGCCGGCTGACGGCTATGTTTTCTCTTTAAACTCTGCTTGGAACCTCAGTACAAAAATATTAACTTTCATTGGACTTCCATAGCGCGATAGCATCCATATTTCAGAAACACATAAAACACCATGTAAATGCGGCTTGCCCTGAGGAAGAACCTGCAGAACAGGGAAAGAGCAGCCAGGGAAGACACGCAGGTGCGCCAAGTGATGCTATGATGGAGGAGAGACTCAGGATGGGACACGGACCCCCACATTCCCAGCTGCCTCCATCATCTCCACTTTCTAATTTCATCTTTCTGCAAGAGTGGCTAGCGCGGCATTTCATTTGGGAGTTTAATCAGGTCCCTTCTCGCCGGGTGGGCAGAGAGGGGCCGAGGATGCTCCCCTGGCCCTGCACGTCCCGGGCGAGTGGACCCTCCTGTGGGACGTTCTGCAGCTCAGGGGCTGGCAATTTGTTTACTTAATCAGATGCAGAGCGGTTCGGCGGCGGTGGAGGGGTTTCTATTCCAAGCAGACAGCAATTAAACAGCCTGACCCACACACCCTCAATTACAGCCGAGCTGCACAAGGGTCTGTTTACCAGGCCAGAAAACCCGCAATTATGGATCCTTCCACTGAGGCCTCAAACCAGCAAACTTCTTCAAAAATATTTTATTTTCTAGTGAAAATAAAACCAGCACATTCTGTTACTATCTAAGTTTGTTTATTAAAGGCCTGTGACCAAGTTGAGGGCACCTTTCTCAATATTTTGACCAAGCCCTATTACATTACCTGTTCTTACTTAATTTTAACCTTCCCCACGCATTTTACTCCTGTACCGGAGCATTGCAGCGCACTGGGCTGTAAGGCCTGGCCAAACACAGATCCCATTGAGGAACCTCCCAGGACAACCCAGAGAACAGGTGAAAATGATGTGGGGACAGAAGAAATGCTCCAGCACCATCAGGCTGTTCAGAACACGCTTATTTTCCAAAGCTTTAGGCAGTTTGAGGTCAAATGCTGCCCCTTCCATGACCGCTAGCATAAACCATAGAGCTCAGACCAGCTGGGGAGAGGACTAAAGAAGTATTTTGGGCTCTAATGTGCTTTTATTTCCCCATTCAGCCAGAAATGCTGTGTGACGGGCATCAAGGCGCAAAGCATTTCTCAGCCACTTGGCTGACGGCCACAAGGAATGCTATCCTGGCGGGCGCTTTCCTTCAAAGCTTCACGTATGCCCCGAGATGGGTTTAAAAGTTGTGTTTTTGCAAAGTCAAGTGCACAAACACCCAATGGCGTCATTTCCAGTCACGTACTGGTGTAGTGCCATCCATCGACAGGATGGGAATAGGGTGTGCAGAAGTCTTTGAGAGTGACAAGCCATGGACTGACATTGCGGACGAGACACACGCAGAGTCACTCCAAGCACTTCTGACTTTCTGACGCCGTACAGGAATACTTTTAAATACACAAGAATTGGTCAGAGGCACAAGATTTTGCACCGGGCAGTTAATACGAGTGAGTGAACGACACAGGCACACATTTCCCCACACTGAGTTGAAATGTAGCACGTTGACATTTTAGGGCTGTGAAATTGTCACAAAAAATTGCTGATAACGTTAAAACAAGAAATGCTATAGCATTAGACAGCCAAACGCATTATTTCTGCTAAGAAAAGTAAGTGTCAAAATTAAGCCCATTTAGTCGTCAGCTGCAAAGCTTCCATTAAGCCTCAATATTTCCCCAGAATGGCAGGCAGAGAGCCAGAAAGATCAACAGATATCAATGAGGCAGGCAGACACATGAACATCTTGATGTCAAACAAAGTGCCTGCAAAGGAGCAGATGTGGAGACTGAAAGTCCTACTGTGTCCAGTTCTGGGCTCCCCAGTTCCAGAAGGACAGGGAACTGCTGGAGAGAGTCCAGAGGAGGCTACGAAGATGATGAGGGACTGGAGCATTTCTCTGCTGAGGAAAGGCTGAGGGACCTGGGGCTGTTCAGCTGGAGAAGAGCAGACTGAGAGGGGACCTCATCGATGCTGAGCAATAGCTAAAGGGCAGGTGGCAAGAGGATGGGGCCAGGCTCTTCTCAGTGGTGCCCAGGGACAGGACAAGGGGCAACAGGCACAAACTGGGACACAGGAAATTCCATCTCAACATGAGAAAAAACTTCTTTCCCATGAGGGTGGCAGAGCCCTGGAAGAGGCTGCCCAGAGAGGGTATGGAGCATCCTCCTCTGCAGACATTCAAACCCCGCCTGGACATGATCCTGTGCAACCTGCTCTGGGTGACCCTGCTTTGGCAGGGGATTGGAGGAGATGATCTCCAGAGGTCCCTGCCAACCCCTGCCCGTCTGGGATTCCGTGATCACAATGCAGTAGTTTGACTGCATGAGGATGTTAAAGGTTGTGTGAAACATGCAGGGGCAAGCCCAGGGAACAGGGAGTGATAGTCAAAGGGTCCTCCCCCCTCCTTTCCCTGAAAGGATTTCTTTTTCCCAAAAAAATGTCTTTCACATGCTATATTGAGCATGGCCTTCCTTGCAGCTTGTTGCTGGAGGAAAGGCCCTTGGTGACTGTGGTGGAAAGAGGTGTGCCTGGAGACTGAGCCACAGCACGGGAGTTAGTACAGCTGGGCCACAGCTGGGCAAGCTCGCACAGGCAGTTACTCTAGCTAAATGTTATCACTTTATATATATACATATATATATATGTTGTGTTTTTTTTTTTTTAAATAAGAAATAGCTCTTTGCTGCAGAGTCAGGGTAGGGCATCTCACATATTGTCACCCGTCCATGGAGCTACACAAGGTTCCCTCACCCTGGATCTCTGTTCCTTCACCAGGAAGACTACATTCACCCATATTGAGATCAATAGGTGAAAAGAACAATTACTGTTATTACTTATATTAAAGGAAGGCGATGGGACAAAGCACTGTAATTATGCGGCATTCCCAAGGAAAACTATAAAACAATGGAGCTTTCAGTGATGCTGAGAGAGGGTTTGGTGCTATTAGCATAAAGCAGCATAAAAGAATTTTATCTCTCCCATATCTGTCTGCGTAAGCGTGTCCTATCAGATGTGCATGGGTGTAACTGAAGGTACCCAGGAGTGAAAGTCCAAAGGAGGAGAAGTTTGACTGACACTGAGAGAGGGTATTAAGAAGATTGATAGAGCAAAATCTAATGGTTTCTAAATAAATCTATTCTACTAGTGTGCTGCTAGTGCCTTTTTCTACACCCCCCTCCACACACACACACACAAATGCATTCACAAATGCACTGCCACAAAACTAACTGTACAATGACTCAATGCCAAAGAAAAAAGAAAAGCGCCTTTTATTCATGGCATCTCACATCAATGGCTACTTTATATTAAAATCAAGGCACATGCTTTCCAAACTTAAAAGCTTGGGGGGGGGGGGGAGAGAAAAAAGAAAAGTCTTCCTCCTCTGCCATTAACACTTTTCTAACCAGGGGTCTCTGCTGGAGCCACCTGCAGCAGAGGGGCAGGAGAGGGAGGGAGAACTCAACTTTCCGAGCTGACCTGCCACATTTTGATGGGTCACCTGATGTCAGCAGGTGAAAGTTCTCTCCTGACACAGTCACCCCCAAAAAGGGAAAGAAGATATTTGTGACACATTTTCAATGAAGAAGTGTTGTCACTAGGATTCATCCTTGCCATGATCACCACACCAAAAATGTCATGAATGACACCAAATTCTAATGGTCATGTTTTAGGAGGAGCATTGGGTGATTTCACATCTAAAAGTGCACCTTAAGACAGACAAAACTCCCGGCACCGACCTCGCATGAGAGTTTTAAGCACTTGAAAACCTCATTTATTGAATAAAGTGTCTGGAGTGCCTCTACGTAATTTACAGTAGAGAGTTCATTTTACCTTGCCATAACTGCATTATTTGCTGTTTTCTTCTACCATTTTTGTGATGCAAATAAATAGCCCATCCCTCAGAAGACAGGAATACGGTCACAGCCTACAACAGGTACTTTTTATTGCTTGGAGCTGTTTTGGTTGCAGGATCCCTCCTGCCTTTACAGGATTCCCCGCATGAAGGATGTGCTAGGAGCTCGGCGTTTGTGGCGGAGGCATCCTCAGGCCAGTGAAACCCAGCAAACCCACAGCCTGCGGTCACAATCCCTAAGCACCACTCACAAAAGTATGGGCTGGGTGACATTACAGCATTTTTCCCTGGGTTACAGAGTCTAAAGATATAGTAGGAGGGGAAAACAAAACAGTGGGAATACATGGAAAAATAAAATAAGAGCCTTAAGTTGGAGACAAAGAAGCAAACCTGGAGCAGGATGACAGAACAGTTGACAGAAATAGTGTGTGGCAGTACTCAAAACTTGTTCTGAATGTAGTCTAAATCCTGCATGAAATCCCAGGCAATATTTTAGACTGCATCCCCCCCCAAAAAGACGACACAAAGCAGAATTTTAGTACACGACCAACTGCTGCTGCTCAAAGGGGCTCATTTCAGCAGAATTCCACTACCCCTTTGCAAGGGCTTCCTCCCCAAAACACATCTCACACTTACAGCAACAACCCAACCTCCCAGCCTCAGGATTTTAGGCTACTTCTGTTATTTACCACCTTCCTTTGCAGCATTTGACTGCAGCAGGTTTTTTGTCAGTTCCCTCCTGGCACAGAAGGCACGTGTTAGTTTTAACCCACATGGCTCACCCCCTTCCCTCATTTCACCCTATTTTAATGTCAAATTCCCCATACAAGGCATCAGCCGACTTTGCCCCACACATCTAGCAACACCCTAGAAGGGACCAAGAGAGACAACCCACTCTTGCTTTTGCCTTTGGGGCATTAAGCATCACTGTGATGCTGCTGCTGATGGCAGAGCACTTTTGGGAAGATGACATTAATTAATTTGTGCTGGAGAGTAATTCCAGGGCTACAGAACAACTACAGCTCAGGTACCAGCCCTAGGAGTGCAAAACTCAGTGGACAGGCTTAGAGTGGGGAGATTGGCTTTAAAATTCAGATTTATAACTAAGTAGCCTATCTTTACATACACCCTTTCTGTTTCACGATTTGTTTATTTACTTATTAACATGTAAGCAGAAGCTTACACTCCATTTTATGGGCAATTAGGAGAGATGAGAATTCAACTTGAAGCTAATCCACAGGAGCAGAAAACAATTTCATCGCACACTGCTCTCTCTATATATTTTTAAGGTGCTGAAGAAACATTTTTAAAACTCCTACTCTCACCAAACAGCACATTTCCAGACAGCCCCTGCAATCTGTTTAACAATTGTCCTACCAAAAGCCCAGTCATTAAAAACCCAGCAAACAGGCACCAAATCTTTGCTAAGCCATGACAGTGAGAAGGCCTAAAACAAAGCAACAAACACATAAAAATGCTGAAATTCTGAACTGAAGTGCCCAACAGACTATACTCTTTTTGCCAAACATGATTCACATCAATTATATTATAAAAAGAAAATCACATTGTGATACAGAATGAGATTACACACAAAAAGTACTTAATAGCAGCTCAGCATCTTCAGAATATCTCAAGAAAGCCACTGGGCTTGAAAGTAATTTTTGTTCAATACTGGCCAGCCCCAGGGCAAAGGGGTGATATTGTGAGGAAGAAGTAAATTCACATGTGAAGAACAAGGGTCTCGCTATGCAGGTTGACAGCTTCTAAGGTGCTGGAGAGAAAAAACAAGTGTAATTAGAGAGCAGTGAGGAGGAGGCAGAGCTCACAGGGAGGTGACTCTACTAGAGAGGAAAGAGCTCCACGTTGTTGTGTTTGTTTTTACTGACATATTTGGACCAGAAATGGTATTTAAGCAGAGAACGGTGGGATATTCCTCATCCCAAAGGGTTATAATCATGATGGTTATAATCAAGACCAGGCTAGACGGGGCTTTGAGCAACCTAGTCTGGTGGGAGGTGTCCCTGCCTGTGGCAGGGGGTTGGAACTCGACGATCTTTAGGGTCCCTTCCAACTCTAACCGTTCTATGATTCTATGTTTATCGCACCAAAATCCCTATTGCCAGCCAGCAACATCCCCACAGTCCGTTGACAACTCAGCAACGATCACTGGGCAAAATCACTGGTGATGTTTCTCTTGGTGCCAAAATTAAAAGGTGATTCCACCAAAAAGCAACCACCTATTTATTTAACAAAAGCAGCAGGTGTGGCAGGATGGCAGAAAGGAGGGAGAATTCCCCCATATCCCTGGGGAAATTCACAGGGATGAGAGGTGAAGTGTGGAGTGGAATCACCCATGGTCCCACGCACGAATTCATCATTTAGCACTCACAGAGGTCATGTCACTCAGGAGTTTTCAGAAATCAGACGCAGAGTTAAAAATCACCATTATGCAAATACCACTCCAAAAGAAGTGCTCATAACTGAGTACAGCAGCTCTGCTCACAGCAGACACAGCTACACACCAAGATTTTAATGGACAGGAAGAAAATCTGGAGATGCTCCACCTGACCCGTAGCAAATACCAGTGCAAGGGACTCCAGGAGACTGGTGAAGAAAGAACAACATTCAGGAGGGGAAGGTGTAACACACACAAATGAGATCAGACTTTGCATCTCCAATGAATGAGACTCCGCTTTGCTCTATTAGCAGTCACAAATAAGAATCTTGCACAGAAATATTTGCCAGAAGGCCAGACTTCTGATTTCAACCAAGAGCCTGCTTCGTCCTTTGAAATAGCTTTATTACATGGTCAAGAATCCAAAGACCTTCACCTTCAGAATATAATTTACTTGAAAGCATCTTTTTGCAATAAACACCCTTTAATTTTTTCCAGCTCTCTCTAACATGCAAGGTATGCCTTTCAATAAAGTACATGAGAAGGAGAGGAAGAACATTGCGTGTGATTTGCAGGGAACTGGACTGTAGCATTTATCAGACAGCAATACCCACGCACTCGTGCATCATGCTCCGGCATGAAAGCCAAGGCTGGAGCGCAGAAATTGCTCTCACACTTCACTATGATGCAGCACAGAAGGCTGCAACCCCCGGCCAGGCACGAGCCACGACACATGCCAGCGTTGGAGAACGATGAAGAGATGCTAAATTACACTCTGTTCTTTCTGCCATCCTCTTTCCATACTCCACTACCTCTAAAACAGGCTCCTGAGGGAAAGGTTCCATCTATGCGCTCAGTCGCATCTCCTCCCAGAGGATGGGGCATGTGCAATAGGGTGTTTCTAAAGAGCAAAGTTTCCTCTTCAATTTCCAACTGGAATTTCAGCAGAGCATTAAAAAAAGAGTCTGTTTAATTAGTGAGGTGATACCCAAATGATCCTCACAACTCGTTCACATCCACCAGGATCAGCTGGTAGGTCATGACCTGAAGGTCACAGCTCCTCAGGTCATCTTCTGGCCAATTCCCACTACTCCCTTCCTTCAGGTTCTCAGTGACAAACTAGGTTTAAACAAATCCCAAATCTACTTCATTCCCTTTTTAAAATAAATTTCATCCTGGGTGTATTTTGTTTGGAAGTAGAAGAAGCAAAGGCTTACTTCATCCTCTGCCCCCCGTGCTCTGGCCTTGGGGCTGGGGGGTCTCCAGGGCAGAGACTGGAAAGCATCCAGGAGGTGTTTAAGGTCTGAAAAAAATAATAAATCAAAATCAGTGCCCTCACTACCACCCTGGTCTCTCTCTGTCACTCCCCAGACAGGTACATCTTTCAGCTGACAGATGGCCTATTCGGAAAGCATTTGAAGATCTCTGCTGAACTTTTAATGAAGATATTTCCAGCATGAGTATTAACACTCTGGGTTCCTACCACCTGCCTCACCTGGTACCATGATACCCCTCTGGTACATGAGCAGCAAAGAGACCTGAAAATAAATCAATTAAAGCACGTGCACTTGGAAAACAGCTGCAAAGTAATTATCACAAACCCAGAGAAATTAGAAATTAAAAAAGAAAAATCTCCTAAACCTGGTTTTGTCCTTAGCACAGGTTAAAGTCTGAGCAGCAGGACTCAAACCAACTGCATCTCCATAAAAGATGCTCCTGTCTGGTATTTATGGGAAATTTTAAGGAAGAGAAAGGGGAGAAAGGCAGCAGCAAAGGGTGGCAGCATCACCATCCCAGTGATGCAGCCAAAGGTTTCTGCTGGGTCCGAGCAGCTTTGCCATGCAGCAAAACGTGCTGCCACGTGGTGCCCTAGCCAGGGAAGTGCATCCCGATCCCATGGGTGCATCCGAGCCAGGCAGAAACAGGAAAGCTCAGAGACTTTCCAGTCGAAGAGAAGCCACTGCTCATCGTCTCCCAGCCTGGCCTCAGGCTGCGCTCCCCCATGAGCCGCCAGACCCCCCCGGCACCCCACACTCCTCCATCTGCTGCACCACACACCGCGCCAAGATTTTTCACAGCTCGGGAGCAAAATGTGGCCCTGCTGGAAAATGGAAACAATCAGGAAAAGGGCATCCAGAACAACATTTTCTTTTTTTTTTTTCCCTCAACACAGACGCAATAGCTCATATTTTTTTTTGTGCACTCCTCTGGGCTGGAAAGCTCAGGATGGCTTTCCTGGAGGACAGCATTCAGCAATTCTCCTTCTCTAGGATGGCAATAAGTATTTGCTCCAGCTTGCAATCGAATGGCTCATAATCTCCAGGCAGGGCTCAGGCAGGCGACTGTCCAGACCCCAGATCATCATGCGAACAGCGAATGAAACTTGTCCCATCTCCTCTCCAGCCAGGGATGGATACCTTGATACCTTGCTCAGAGCAGCGCAAGAAAAACTTGTACAAAGAGATGTGAAATGATCAGAGGGTGTCAAACCAGCCTTTGTTGTGAATATTACAGACGTTTCCAAAGCTCTAAGGTATTCCTTTGGTTGAAGCTTTATGGTTGTTCGTTTTTGACAGGAGCTGCTGCACAATGCCTAAATTGTGCAGATCTGCCTGGAAACCCAAACATCCGTGTTCCAGGTGTTGTAAAGATGACAGTCTTCACCAATCCCTTTCTGAACGTCTCAGGGGATCGTCTCCATGGGAGTGACTGACGGCTGCAGGAGTAGGGACAGCACAGAGCAAGGCAATGCCCCATGCTGGCATGTCCACTATCAGCCTGGCTTGTGCCATGTTGGAGAGTATTTAGATTAATCCAAGATAAAAAGCTGAAATTACCTTTCAAATTGACTCTCTCCATTCATCCAGTTCTTTCAAGGGCTGTACTATCGATAAAGTAAGTGGGAACCAGCACATCAGGGTTTCTGTGTCCCTGTTCCTATAAGCCATTTAACAGCCAGACTCAACCTCCTGGTTGCATGGAAGCAATTGTCTTTACACATTTTTAAATGTCTTAATAGAGAAATAACAATAATAACTGGGGAAACAATAATAACTGCTCTATAAAGCATTAAGGTTTTCACTTTAACAGTCTTCCTTATTCCCTTTTTCTTCAGCTGTGAAGGGTTTTATAGGAAAACCTCTGATGCTCTTTCAGACAGTATTACAACTACTAGTGATCTCATCGTGGGGAAGTGAGGGGAGAAAATGTAAGCTGGAAGGGACAGGAGCTGGTTTCACAACCACTGCTGCTGAAATCCCTCCTTTTGTTTTTTTCCACCCTTAAAAATAAGGGAGGAGAAAGGAGGAGTGAAACAGAAAGTTCAGCTTCCGTGTCTGATACTAACTCTATTCCCATCTCTATGTGCGAAAAGCAAGGGCTCGGCTGAGCAGATGGGCTCAGCACACACCAGAGCTCAACCGTGCAGTGGACATGGGAGGAAGATCAACTTCTAAGGAAGATCAAATATAACGACTGCAAAAGACAGGAGAAGAAATAGAATTTAATAAGCTGTTCTGCATAAGTGTAGATTGCAAATGACATAATATTGACTTAGTCAGGGAAAACAGTCCCAAATCCCTTAATATCTTCAGAGCCAGCAAGGCCAGCAGTATTTCAGTATAAGCCCCTTTATCGCAGGGGCACGGCCACCAAGGGGTGCAGAACATCACAGGGGGGAGACAACGCACTAGGACTTAATTGTGGGAGCACAACAGACAGGTCTGGGTATGTAAGAGGCTACTGCAAACCCTGACTTAATCACAGAATCACAGAACGGTTTGGGGTGGAAGGAACCTTAAAGACCATCCAGTGCCACCCCCGGCCCTGGGCAGGGACACTTCCCAACAGACCAGGTTGCTCCAAGCCCCATCCAACCTGGCCTTGAACCCCTCCAGGGATGGGGCAGCCACAGCTTCTCGGGCAACCTGGGCCAGGCTCTCACCACCCTCAGCATAAAAAATCTCTTCCTTATATCTAGTCTAAATTTCCCCTCTTTTAGTTTAAAGCCATTACCCCTTGTCCTACTGCATGAGGCCCAGCTTAATTCTTTTCGGCTTTATATGGCAAACACTGGGATACTGGAATGACACTGGGATGTAGCTACACTGACTTACACCAGTTCAGTAGACATGCCCAGACTGTAACTAGATTTTTATTTTTTTAAAAAAGAAGATATTATCCCAAGTGAGACCAACTCATGCCTTGAACAAGAAAGAACAGATTTATAGACATATATATATAGGTGGATGTAAAAATATATATATATGTATAGACACATCCACACACACCTGAAGAAAACCTTCTCCTCTATTTCCTCTGCTCCTCTGCACGTCACCTAAACTTTATCTTCCAGTTTTTTGACAGCAAGCAAGCAGGGGGTGACCATCCCCTCCTTTCTGGGCAAATATTTCCTTCTTTTATGTCAGCTGAGAGGAGGACAGCTTTATTTCATCTCCTCATTCCTAGTTACATCACCCTGGATGATCTTGAAGCAACACTTTTTCTCCCCTGCATCCATATGCTTTAAATAACTGCGGACAATTACAAGAACCCTTACCAGATATTTACAAAAGCTAAAAAAATTTTCCTTCCATAACTTTTATTGTTTTTATTTATTTTAATTGTTGTACTCCCATTCCAAACTGAGGTCTGATTTATTGCCTGTTGCATCTCAGTCTCTGCTGTTGCTGCCTTTCAAGTGCTTCTTTCCTTTGCAATGAGTACGCCTGGATTATTTTTTCTTCCAGTTATGTTATCTTTTCCAGTTTGAGACACATCTTGCTGTTTGGTACCCATATTTCTAGGTTTCTGTGTTTCATTATATTATTTTTCTACTGCTATTATTATTTGTAATACTTCCCAGCTCTGTCTCATTTGGAATGTAGACTAATGTGCCATTTATCCTTTCTTTCTGACTATTAATTGTGCTGATAAATACTTTACTAATTGAAGTACTTAGCACTAAATTTGAACACTAAGTGCAATATTAAGTTCTTTATATGACAAAATTCAAATCCTGCTCAATTGCACACATTAGTGCTTCACCCTGAGCATTTTAACATTCCTTCTCCTTACTAGACATTAATTTTGGAACAGAACAGTTAAAAAAAAAATAAGTATCAAGACAAAAATAGGATGGCAGAATTGTAGCGGTGTTTAATTTTCTTCTATCTTTATTAAAACCCAATATATTGAGTAGCATCTACATTGAGGCTTGATGTAAGCATGTTGCTGGATCAGTACTGGGAGTAGCTTAAGGAATACAGGAATAGGTAAACCTAAGGGAAAATAGTGGTTAAGACTTTAAAGTTTTCTTCTTAATTTTATCAGATCTTGTTCAATGACAGCTTGTATCCCCAGTCCAGCTCAATCTTTCTAAATTGAACTGTGAATAGGGAATACGTTAAGAGGGCTGGAGCCCCTCTGCTGTGAGGACAGGCTGAGAGAGTTGGGGGGGTTCAGCCTGGGGAAGAGAAGGCTCCAGGGAGACCTTCGAGCCCCTTCCAGTCCCTAAAGGGGCTCCAGGAAAGCTGGGGAGGGACTCTGGATCAGGGAGGGGAGCCATAGGACGACGGGGAAGGGTTTGACACTAAAAGAGGGGAGATGGAGATGAGATCTGGAGAAGAAATTCTTTGCTGTGAGGGTGGTGAGAGCCTGGCCCAGGTTGCCCCGAGAAGCTGTGGCTGCCCCATCCCTGGAGGGGTTCAAGGCCAGGTTAGAGGGGGCTTGGAGCAACCTGGTCTGTTGGGAATTGTCCCTGCCCAGGGCCGGGGGTGGAACTGGAGGTTCTTTAAGGTCCCTTCAAACCCAAAGCATTCTATGAGATGGCCTTAGAGAGGTTGGTTTATGGTTTCCCTCCTCCACTGGAGCAGGTGCAGACATCGTTGCTATCACAAGTGAACACACTTCTGAGCACAGGACTCCAGTTACACCACTCTGGGGAATTCTGAATAACTAAAAAGTTTCTAAAGCTGTAAGAGTGTTTGCTACAGTACAGGTCAAATGAATCAAACAACATTTCCAGAACAACTTACTGCTCCTTACTCCAGATCTATACCTGTTCAACCATAAGTTACAATTTGCAAAAGCAGCTGAAAAGCCAGATTTACATTCACTGAAATCCATAGGTAGGGAGAGTAAGAGGAGAGACACAAGTGCAAATCAAGACCTGAATAATACAAAGTCAATTTCTATAATTTTTAAGTACAGGATGAAGGGGTAAAGAATAACAATTAAAACAAAAGCCATCAAAAGAATGTTTTTCAAGTCATTTACCTTACATACAACAAACTTGTAAAGTTGCTGGCTTGGCACAACCGGGAGCTGAAGAACTCAAAAATTATTTAAGGATTCTGTATGTGCCTGTATTTTCAGAAACACTTCCCCAAGGGAAACCAAACTGATTCAACTACTAGGGATCAGCCCAGCAGCTGGTGCCCACCTGTTTCCATTGCTCTTTGCTATGGAACGCTGTTTGCTCCATGCAACGTTGGACCAGGACATGGCAGCAGCCATTGGGCACAACACAACCACACCTCTGTTTTGTGCCAAGATCAGCTCTCTACATGCAGGACGGCAGATTATTTAACAGCATGTGTCTTTCTGAAGGCATCAATGACTCCTCACATGGCTTTGGGGCGCCGAGCTTCGGGGGATCCTCCTCTACCACCACTTCCAGCCCCACCATCATGTCCCCACCTTCCACACAGCATCCAGAGAGCATCATCCCTCCAGGGCTCCCTTTATCCGAGGCACAAAGCAGCACCATTAATTTTATTCAGCTTTCAAAGCAATACAGAGCCTCTGCCTGAAATCGTCCTCAGCTTGTGTCAGAGAAACAATGGTCCTGCCTTTAGTCAGTTTTTCTGGCTGAACTGATGCACCCGCAGAATTAACCTAAATAACCCAGACTGATGGGCCAGAAGTGTTTTTGTAAGACACCATGCAACTGTGCCACCGTGCTGGTGCAGTATCTGCAGTACCTACAGTATCTACAGTGAGGTAGTAAGTCCCAAATGCCTTCCAAAATGCCTCCCATAGCAGGACAGACATGCCCGCCCCTTGGGACAAACACTCTCCATAAATTTAAGAGAATGGTCCCCATGGAGAGAAAAACTGCTTTGAGCTGAGAGAGCAGCCACCAGTGGAAGGGGCAAACCAAAAGTATGAAAACTGCTTTTCCAGCCTGCGTGTCTCCACTTGAAACAGGTTTTTGAGTAGATGTCGCTGTCTCCATCCCACAACACCGGGCTTAAGATGGGGAACCCAGCTCCAGCTCTGCCTTCCTCCCAGTGTCGGCAGAATTAACAAGAAACAGCATCAAACATGCAGCCCACAGGGAGGAGAATAATATCGGGCAGTTAATTCACAAATAACCCCATTTCTAATCATTGCCTAATAATTACCAACTGCACCAAAACATTTTAATCTTCTAGCATGCAACAATTAAAGGTCTCCAAAGAAAATAGATACACAATAGGTTGGAAAGCTGTTAAAAAAACAGCATTTAATTCTGCTGTTGCTGGGCGGGTGAGGCTGGGGTCGAAGGGAGATGCTGGGGCTGGTCAGGAGCAGGGACCAGCAGAGGAACCACTGGAGGGAAGGCACTGGGGAACCACAGCACTGGGGTGTCAGGAACAGAGGCAGGAGATGGGACAGCATCACCATCCGCCAGGCAGGGAAAGGGCAAAGAAAAAGAGAGGGAAAAGAGGAAAAAAGAAGTGTCATCCCCTCCACGGTGACAGGTAAAGAGCTGTCACCATCTCCTCGCAGGCAACATCTAGTGGAGCATCGCACGACAGATGATCATTTATTATTCTCATACAGGTTTATCTGTTGACATTGAATGGCGCTTTTCTTTTTTTCTTTTTTATCATTTGGATTTATAACTCTTTGTGAAAAACCTTCTATGAATTCCAAATAATCTATACAGAGTGCCAAGCAGCCTGAGATAAATTATTCATGAAAGGATTGATTTCACAGGTATGATATATATATTTCTATATATAACTTAACAATTTCACATATATATCTTGCAAAGGTTGCTGTATAAACATAGTGCAATGCTCACAACATGAGACACTTCAGAAAAATGAAATAAAGCAATTCTGCTGTAAACGAAGAAGAAAAAGAAACCCCCAACAACCTTGCCACACAAATCACATTTATAGTCTCCAGAAATTTAGCAACAATGTGCTTCTGACACTTCCAGTTTATTCACACGTATCCAGCACAGACTTCTATCTTCCCCTTTGGTTATTCTCACCCCCTTTTATGCTCCCTGAAACCAGCCTGATTTTCTCATGGTTCTTTTTCTGTATGAGGATGGAAAGAAAAATTGTTTTATTTTGGCAATGCTATTATTATGACATTAAAATTTAAAAAAGTGGAAATCACCCTAATGAGTTGCTAAAATAAAAATCATAAATAGGTTCTTCATAGCAGTGAATTTTACCATTTAAAAAGCACGATACAAAGTTATTTCAAGGATCCCAGTTAAACAGTAGAGCCTCGTAAAAGACACAACTTTATCAGGGTAAATGCAGTTCTTCAGCGCAAAGGGCAACGACTGCAGCGTGGTGTGTAATGTCTTCAGGAAGCAGCCATCTCCAAGAAAAATGCTCAGGAGTGCAGACTTCTCCTACCATGGACAGACTTCACAGTTTTTATAGAAAACCATTTCACACCGAATTTTCATGCTAATAAAAATGGTGCCAGAATGAATGTCTTGGAAAGTAAAATTCCCATCCTGGGGACTCTTAATCCCCTCTCCACAGCAAAGACTGGAAACTCGCCTCCAAGTCCAAGCATGCTTCCACTCCAAAAAGAAACTGTAAAAACCCACTGCAGAAGCTGTTAGAGTTTCTTTACTTTTGGATCAAACACGCTTAATCCAAGTTTACAAGGATAAAGGGTTTTTCCTCAGAATCCACAGGCTGGAGACCTCCCTCCAGGATCCGAGAGCGAAGCTGGGTTCTTCGCTCCACCTTGCACATCCTCATTGCTCGTTTACAACCACATCTACAAGTCCACTCATGCTCTCTTTACCACCAGAGCAACTAAAATGCCTAAAAATCATAAAACCTTAACAGACACCTCTGTTGATAACTCAGAGCAGAGGCGTGGGCTCCCGCAGATGAAGTGTGTTGCCCTTGCAGAGGCAAAGTATGTAAGGACAATAAGCATTTGTGCTAGTGAAGCCAATTTAAAAACCGTTTCACAGAAGACATAACATTTATTCAAAATGCACATTATCGGCATAAATTCAAGCATGATTTGAAACAGGAAAGCCCATTTATGCAGCTACTTTCAGCACAGTTATTCAAAAAAATCTTAAAGCTTGAAACAGAAGCAGATCGCTGAATTTTCAATGAAGCCAAGGTTCTGATTTGGCATTTTTTCTCCTCATATTGAGTAGTATTTAATCCTTCAGGTATTCTTAAATGGGGTCTTAATCAGTTCTCCTGAGCCAGCATCTCTCAGGATGGACGGTACTGAAGTCAGTGCCATTTATATGCTATTGGACAGACCAGAATCCAACAAACTGGTGACATTAGGAAGAATATAAACAATAAAGGGTTGTCAAAATCCAACGCTCAGGATGCAGTTTCATACTACAGAGCTGATGAAAGATAATATGGGCTTATATCTGCCTCTGCCACAAAATTGTCCCCAACACAAATCGTAGAATCACAGAAGGGTTTGGGTTGGAAGGGACCTTAAAGATCATCCAGTGCCACCCTCTGCCCTGGGCAGGGACACCTCCCACCACACCAGGTTTCTCCAAGCCCCCTCCAACCTGGCTTTGAACCCCTACAGGGATGGGGCAGCCACAGCTTCTCTGGGCAACCTGGGCCAGGGGCTCACCACCCTCAGAGTGAAAAATGTCTTCTCAATATCTAATCTAAATCTCCTTTCTTTCAGTTTAAAACCATCCCC
>KZ506487.1:103749-115726 GCA_002844005.1 Limosa lapponica baueri
AGGGGTCTATGGAGTTTTCATGGGGGTGGGATCCTCTGAATCCCTTTCTCCACCACTAACCCCCTGCCTACAGCCAGTCCTAATGGGTACCCCAGAGCCCTGAGAGGGGCTGCATGAAATACCCATGGGTGAGAGGCTGCACAAAGGAACCTTACCCATTTGGTTCATTTGGGGCTGAAGGGGGCACAGTCTAATAAGTGGAAATAAAGATCATTGACCAAACCAGACCCTATTTCATTACCAACTCCCAACTTTCAGTAGGGGTGTTTAGCTTTTCTTTCTTTCCTCCTGTTCCTACAAGAGAACGGTAGTTTTCTGCTAAAGCAAACTATATCTGCAGAGAGTATTCACATGTTTGCTTGGGATTCCCATTGCATCATCTGTCCTCATTTTACGATATATCTCTCTAAGCTTGTCTGTACACCCAGAATACATATATTAACTGTGACTGATTAAAGAAGAACAACTGCAAATATTTGGATTATTACTTCTAGCTAATTCTGTGATCAAGAATTACTATCAAATACCAAATGATAGGTGAATCCCAAAAGATTCAAGTTTCAGATTAGAAAACTAGTTGATATTCAGGACAGTTTTCCCTGTTGACTTTTTTACTGAGCTCACAACCTGGTACTTTTCAGATCAGGTACATTTTTCCCAATTAAGTAACTGGTATTAAAAAAAAAAATACAACCTGCCATTGTGCTCTGAAGAGTACCAAATCAAAGAAAGGACAGCCATAAAAGCTCATGAGTGAGTAGTCCTTTTTCTCGTGTTTTTGTTTCGGTCACTGAACAGCAATATCTTGCACCTCAGCATCTATCACCAAAGTGATGTTCAGGGACATGGCATTATCTCCCTGTCAGGCTCCGAACAGTGGCTGCCGGCAGAGCCCCACAGTATCGATTCCTCCTCTCCGCTGTCTCACCCCTGGCTGCAGCACTTCTCAGGACCAGTTATGGGGCTCTTTAGCTCTCCCAGTTGCACTAGAGGTTTCGATGACCTCAACTGTCAGGAGTAGAGGGGTGAGAGGAACCAGCTTCTTCGGAAGAAATTATTTGTCTAGGTATGACACTAGAGTGAAATTTGAAGTCTGATGAATCACATCATGATTCAATTTTGGTTCCAGCCTGAATCCTATTAGACAAGAGCTATAGAGTAGCTAAGCAGTAGGATGGGCTTTGCTTATTGTTGGTGCCTTTTTTTTTTTCCCCTCCCTGTATTTAAATCATTCCTTGTCCTCGTCAAACAGAGAACATTATCTAATTCCTCTACAGCATGTACAGGATTGTGTGTTATCCCTCTACAAGGATCCATATTAAACCAACCACAGACAATAACCTCATACCATTCAGTACAGGAAGCATCATAATCTGCCATGCATTAAAGGTCTAAAAAAACCCTGCCTAATGTTAGAAGAGTCTCAAGCTGTTAAGCTACTACTTAACTACGGTAATTCACCATGAAGTCTCTCCCATGGCACAGCTAGAGAGTTGTTTTCACTTTCTAATAATGAACACGTGACTTAGGCATTTAATGAGTTCCCGAAATAACTGAACCAAAAGGCAAAATCCAAGAGGTTTTACTGCCCAGGGAGAAAAAAAATCATAATTAAAATAGTGAATGGGCAGAAGAATAAAACGAAGGCCGGGGGTGATTATAAAATCATTTAGCTGGAACAGCGAGTGTATTGCTTTCCTGTCCCAAAAGGGGTTTAAGCACGACAGAAGGCAGCCGGCCCTGCAGTGCCTTCCTGGGGCTCTTCATCCCTCTCTCCCCTGATAGTCTTGTATCGTCAGGAATACTGGTCCCTCGTCTTGCATTCAACACAGTGATGATTAAAAAGAAGTACCAAGAAAACTATTCACCTTGGCAGTGCTTTCCCCCCTGAACATCAAAGCACACTGCAGAGGTTAATGATATCTCGTTGCGTTATCACAGAATCATCTGTTCAAAAACACATGAGCAGAGGGATGGAGAGGGGAAGCGTTTGGAGAGCCGTGTTTTGAGTTAGCAGGAAAAGAGTCTGCAGGTTCTGACTTAACTCTCTGCTATAAGCACTGGGCTCGATAGCCCATGGTCCCAGTGTCTCGGTTGGGGCTGGAGTTACCATAGATCTCAAAGAGCCATCGCCAAGGTAGATCTAGTTGTAAAATTTCTGGAAAAGCCTGGCCTTTAAATAGTTTGGGATTTTTTTTTCTTGTTAGGGGTTTTTTTTAAATCCCAAAAGGGGAGAGTGTGTTTATCTTCTCTTGCTGCACTGGAGCAAGGGCCAGTGCACAGACCTGCAAGTTGTGCAGTGTTTGCCTTTGCATCTTCCTGCACAGTTCAGCTTCCCGGCTTGTGCTGTGTACCCCTGCTGAGAGAGGGCTTGCTAAGCAGCAAAGCCCTTGGGCAGAAACCTTATTTAGAGAAAAAGAGCCACTACCTCAACTGCTCTGTGGGTATAAATGCAAATTCTGCTCTGCTTCAGAGGTAAACATGTTTCTGACACAGCAGCAAAGATAGAATCATAGGATCATCTGGGTTGGAAGGGACCTTTCAGATCATTGAGTCCAACCATCAACCCAACACTGACAAAGCCACCACTAACCCATGACCCTCAGCAACACCTCTCCTTGGCTTTAAGATACCTCCAAGGATGGCGATTCTACCACTTCCCTGGGCAGCCTGTTCCAATGCTTGATAACCTTTCGGTGAAGAAATTTCTCCTAATATCCATCCTAAACCTCCCCTGGTGTAGCTTGAGGTCATTTCCTCTTGTCCTAGGCTTCCATACTCATCAGGGTTGGAAAACTGGGGTACAGTGCATTTGTCCACACCTTGCACTTTTACATTTGCCCAGAGTGGGGATGTGCTGCTGGCGCAGGGTTGCAATATCTCAGAAGGTTGAACACTGGCAGTGGTCAGATCCTGGTCTCACGGAGATGTGGGTGTATCCAGGTACAACCATGAGGAAGGATGGTCGGAGACTTTGAGGTTCCTCGGTAACACCAAAACCAGTAACAATCTGGAGGCTGGGACAGCCCAAGCTGCAGGTCTAAATTACATCCTAAGGATGGTCCCTGGCTCATGCCTTCCCCTGAACCCAGACCAGGCTTGGTCTGCAAGAGATACCTTGTCTGGACCAAAATCATGCTAGGGACAATTAAGCAGCACAGATGCTCAGGTGCCTGTGGCAGGTCCGCAACCCGGCTCTGGTACCAGCAGAGACACTGGACCCTCATCTACAACCCACTGAAGGATTATGGAGTTGGCCTCTGCCCTAAGATAGCTCACCTCAGGTGATAAACACCTGTCCCAAGCAGCCCTTCACTATACAACAGGGGCAACAGTCCCCACCCTGACAGCAGAATTCCTCCATGTTTGAGGTCCTTATTCAGATACTTCTACACATTTAATTCATTGCATTGTTTTTTAAACAGTAGAAAATAAGAGCTAAGAAAACTTGTGTATTTTTAGATTAAAACCTGCAATAAGAATTCATTTCAACTTGGGCTTAAGGAAAGAAAATTACATTTTGGCCAAAGGCCAAGCTCTGAATTTCTAATTAACTTAATCAAACTTCTTCATAATCTGACCCTTGATAATTTATATAACCAATTTCACTGAAAAGGCAGTTAGAGTGAGCCCTGCACCAAATCAGACAGAAATAACTGGCGAGTTCAAAGGATTTGTTCTCATTAACCCTAGAGAAAATGAGTTCAGCAATGGGCTGAATGGTAGTAGCAGGTAGTAGCTCAAAAAAACCTATATTTTAAAAGGTTGAGTAAACACTGGCTTGGTAGACTTTACCAGTCAGAGATAGGAAGGCAATGTTGATCATTCACATTAAAAAACCACACATTTTACATGAATATCAGGAAGTGACCAGCATACAGGAGAATTCAAGCATGTAAGAATTTGTATCTTTATATTAGACCAACTAAACTGACCGGAACTGAAATAAATGGACCAGCATGCCTAAAAATTTGCCCATTTTTATCAGTCAGACCAGCTGGTCCACTGAAAGATACGGCCAGTCCTTATGAACTGTTTTAATACCTTTAGATTAGAATGGCAATAAATAAATATCACATCATTAATATCTACAAGGAATCCACATTTCAGCTTCCAGAAATCCTGTTATTACCAACTTTATCAGGGGATAACTGATTTATTTCCATCTAAACAGCCAGGGTCCCCATAGCAGCAGCCACTGGGAAGAAATTAATGAAAACATTCATTGCAGAAACAATTAAGTTAGAGTTAAATAACTCAAGACCATCACACTCGGGGGAAATGGCAGATGCTGGCCTGACTCGGTCCCAGAGGGATGGGGTCGAATAAATTGTCTGCCCTGTCCTGGAGAGGTCACCCCCTGCTTGTCCTTTTCTCACTCAGGACACCCGCTCTCTCAGGTTTTGTGACACATTTTGCTCCACCGCAAGATCTGCCAGACAAAACCTGTGTCCACACTATTTATTGTTTTACTACAGAATATTCTACTTCCTTTTTTCTTTTCTTTTTCCTTTTTTTTCCCTTTTCTTTATCAAGCGGGTAATCCTTACTATCGCCTTGCCCAATTTTTGAAATTGGACTAGAATATTTGCCATAATGCCACGTAATCATGCATCCAGCTGGAATGATGGTGATCAGAATTGTAAAGGACATAAGAAATTGGTCATCAGGAAGTCTCACACAGTTTTCTCCAATAACAGGATGATTAAGCCAGGATCACCACTGGACCTGCTCCAGAATTGGTCTCCAGACCAATTTAATGTAATATTTTCATAATGCAAAGCAGGAGGATTCTGAGTAAAATAGGTGATGATATGAAGCAAGGAAGTATCGTCAATGAAGAAAAATGAAATTTCACACAGGGGAAGTAGAAGGACTCTGAAGAGCACTAGGACCAGGTTGGAGCTTCATGGTGCAGAAAATGAGCACATTCATAAGAAAAGGAAGTTGGGAAAAATCCGTGGGGAGGTGTTTGGTTAGAAAAACAGGCTTTGGAAAGAGAGACTCAGGTGCACCAAAGGGTGAAGGTAAGCAACAGGAGGCAGAAAAAGAAAATTCATTGTTAAAACATACCCTGCAAGACACATTCAACAGAAGGAGATATCCATTCTGCTGTAAAAGTCCCTGATGTGACCTCACCTGAAATCCTTTTAACCACATCTCTGAGAAATTATTTCCAGCAAAGATGCAGAGAACTGTAACGATGATCACTGAAGCAATGGAGAACATCTAATACAAGGGAAGACTAAAAGAGGACAGTTTGCTTGACCTAGCGAAATGCAAGCTGAGAGGAGAAGAGTTATTTCAAGGACAATACTGGCACAAGATCAAATGGAAATAACACAGCCAAGGATTGGATTTAGTCTGGAAGTCTGGTATCGTCTTCAATGTTTCTCTCCTACAAGAGTAAAGGCAAGAAGTTACAAGACAAAACCTGGTCCCCTTTGCAAGAAATCCACTGGAAAATCTTGGCACTGGGTCAGAGAGGGCTTTGACCAGCTGAGCCTCGGTTGCCCCAGGTTTTGGGCTCACAGCAAAGCCCTATCATAAGCTACGGTCACCTGCAGGCAGCAAGATGTGCTGTCCCCATCATCTCCAGAACCAGGAGCATGAGTGTGATTCCTCCACGGCTTTATAAACAATGTTTGTAGTAAAGTAAAGTTAGCCCTGCGTAACCCTATCCAGGTGAATAATATTTGAAGAAAACCACAATGGAACAAGGAGGAAACAAAGTTTCAACAAGATTGTCAGGAATAAACATCAATAGTGAAGGGGGAAGCAACTGCCCTGCTGTGAAAGCTAAAGTCAAGCCAGGCCAAAACCAAATCCAAACCTGAAGCAAAGACAAACCAATCGGACTACGCTGATCTGGAGCCCAGCAAAAAGCCTTTGTTTTCATCAGAAAGTGTTTCAGAGGACAGATTCTTGGTGCAAACAAAAGATTTAAACCATATTTGGCATCCCCTTTTCTTCTGCATGGCTCAAATATAAACAATTCAACTGGTTTGTTTGATTTAGGAGGAACAAAATAACACTACTGTTAAATATTTTAGGTAAGATTTCACACAGTTTCCTTTGTGTCCAACACTTGTTATTCCAGATAATATCCTGCTTGGATCAAGATAATATTCCAATTAAATTCAAAACTGTATCAAGCATCCCACTATTCATCAAGATGAATATTTGCACAATATTGTGCTTGACATTCATTGGAGTTTGACCACTGGAAACAGCAAACCAGCTTGCTTTTTTTTTTTTCTTATCTCAATTTCTGTTAATGTTTTGCAGCTGAGTCCAGTCAAGCTCCGTGTTCACTGTGAAAGCCACGTTCAACTAATCTGATGGCCAAGAGCCACAGCCCATTGAAACAGGAGTCTACCCCAGCACTGGCTGTGAGCAAGTGGTTTGTCAGAGGATGACATACTTCCTACCATGCTTCCAGCAAAGCACATCTGCGAGTCAAAAATAACATTACAGCATGGAAAAATCTCTGCTTCCTCCTGTCTGACCCTAATCCAGGTGAGTCCAGCTGTGGCTGAAGGAAAATTAAATAAAATATTAGTTTGCAAGTGTTGCATTAGAGGTGAAGCTAGAGGTATCATTTAGGAGACAAAAGGAAGAAAAAAAACCAGCTAGTTTATGGGCTTGGGAGTTAGATTTCACTCTGAAGGCCCAAGTTTAGAATTAGAATTTGCTGAAGCCAAACTTTTCATTTCTGGCCCTCCAAGGGTGCTTTCTTTTAATTTCTGAGGTCCCAGACTAAAATGCTTGTGCCTGACTGCAGGCTCCAGCTCAGGTGCATGGCAGCCGTGCTCTGCTTCCCTCTGTAAAGAAACAGGTCATTAAAAATTCCCAGGAAAATGGATGTTTATTTTTGACATTGCTCTTTGCTCATCAG
This sequence comes from Limosa lapponica baueri, assembly GCA_002844005.1. NCBI lineage: Eukaryota > Metazoa > Chordata > Aves > Charadriiformes > Scolopacidae > Limosa > Limosa lapponica. The sequence goes on from KZ506487.1 coordinate 110,648, forward strand.
GTCTTTCAAAGCAGAGTAACAGCAGCAGCGATGTCTTGTTGAATCGCTGGACTGTGCTGAAGATTAACCCCTTGCTGATCCTCCACCCCATGAATAAATTAATAATCCTGCCATCAAGACAGGGTTTGAATAATTAGTAACAAATGATGGGTGATGACAAAGGGGCATAAACATAATGATAAAGATAAAATACAGAAACCAGCCAGCCAACCACCCTGTGTAATTTGTACTGCAACAGCCCTAAAGCAACTTGCACATGAAAATGAATTTACAGACTGTATCAAACCCTTAGTTCTGCCACAAATGTTTCATTTGCAAATGCCATATTCATTCCAGTCTCTAGTATGGGATGTTTACAAACAATACGTGTTTGAAGTGAGAGGAAATTACGATCTATTACCCATATTTTTATTTCTTAAACTACTATAAGTGTTACTAAGTATTTTTAAATGCATCCAGCTATACAATTTATTCAAGTACCTCTGACAGAAGTAAGATTTACTGAGAACAATCTTTAGTTTCACTGACATAATCCATGGATATAATTCAAAAGTGTCTACAAAGAATACTTAGGCATCTTTTAGTAAGGAAACGTTCAGTGTCATGGCTTGGTTCCTCTCTGCTGGCTGAATTACTGTCAAAATAATGGACATTTCTGAGATCTGAGAAGATGAGAAAGCCAAAATTTACTCCAAAATCAGAGCTTTGTTAAAGGAAGCTAAGGACTTACATTTCAAAGAAAGAAAGAAAAAAGTCAAAGGAAAAGTTAATACTACTACAACTAAGACACAAAATGTTCCTGTTGTTTCTTCTGTGACATTTGTACATCTGAAGAGAACTTCTTACAAGTCAGTGTCATCTATAGGAGGGCAAAACGAGACTGAGAAGCACAGAGGTCCTGGTCTGCTGTCATTATAACAAGTCTGGTACACAATCCCCATGTGAAGAGCCCTGCTGTCCATCCAGGGTCTGCATCTCTTCACTGAGAGGCAGTGGGCTACATCATTCTGCATCTTCCCTGTGCCCATCCCTATGGACACACACTCACCTGCAGAAATCACATGTGCCTCTTTGAAACAGGCAGTCTGTGGAATTCATAGAATCCTAGAATTGTCTGGGTTGGAAGGGACCTTCCAGATCATTGAGTCCAACCAACAATCCAACATTGACAAAATCATCACTAACCCATGTCCCTCAGCATCACATCTGCCCAGCTTTTAAATACCTCCAAGGATGGTGATTCCACCACTTCCCTGGGCAGCCTGTTCCAAGGTTTGACAACCCTTTCAGTATAGAAATTTCTCCTAATATCCGTCCTAAACCTCCCCTGGCGCAACTTGTGGCTGTTTCCTCTTGTCCTATTGCCTGTTACTTGGGAGAAGAGACCGACCCCCCCCGGCTACACCCTCCTTTCACATATTTGTAGAGAGTGAGAAGGTCTTCCCTTTGCAAGAGAGTAAGAGTACTTTGTAGAGAGTATGTAAATTACTTTTGAAACACAGCCATTTTTTTGGTTCATTTGCCAAGTAATAATATTTATACAGTGCTGTTCATCGGAAGAGGTCAAATCACAGTTAACAAGAGACATTCAAATTGGCGTTTCAGCTCCCTCCACCTCAAAAATAGAAGGAAACCCACAAACCAAAAGAAAGGAAATCTAGCAGGAAAGCATGAAGAAACCCATGTTTCTTTTCTGCAGGGTTTATAAGCCGTACAAAGGTGTCCTGGAGCCAGGGCTGAGGACCTATGTCCTATTCCAGCTCCAGGTGGACCCTCACAGGTTGGTGTGCCCCACCACTCGCTGCTCTTCCTACTCCAACATCTGGCTGGACCAAAGGTTCCTCATGCTCCGGACAAAAGCAGCCAACATGCAATAAATCAATTATCACCAGAGCTGGCAATGGCAGGTAAAAACAGCAATCCCCAAAACCGAGGCAGGGCAGCAGGGTAGTAAAATGCACCCCATATGTGCTATTTCCTGCACTGTAATGATTCAGTAATCCAAAGATTTCATATTTTCAAAATTATTTCTTTGCAATATGATGGTGCAAACTTATGATCCATCCTATCCACTCCATTTAATGTCTTAGGAAGCCACATTCTTCATGAGGTATTGGAGATTCCCTTAGAGGTTTTCCATACAAATATTGACCCAATCCCATGTCTAAAATCCAAGGAGATCAGCAGCCAAAGAAACTCTGGGGTTTGGTTAATAAAAGTGCCCTGACACTACCTTCCCTAACCTTCTGAGCTTCCAAGACAGGAGGTTTTCATTCGCTTTGCTCCCTTCTTTAAACGCAGCAGCAGCTGGTTTATGTTAGGAATAAGCTCTCTTGAAAGTGGAGGCTCTCTCCAAGAAGACATTTTAAATTCTCACATACCATCTCTGCACATACTTTCTCTGTCATCCCATCTCTCCCAGCTTGGATTAATTAAAAAATAAAATAAATTTAAAAAAAAATCAAACCACAACTATTAATCTGGAAATCAGTGAAAACTGATGAGTCTTTACCACTTAACACTGGATAAAGGATTAAGAGTAACAGAAGCAATAGATAATTGCCTAAGGTAGCTAAGCAGAGCGTCAGCACCTTTGCTGCTCAGGTTTCCTGTGTCACTGGTCACTGCCCCCCTATAAACCAACAACTGACCTGACCCAGGTTACAAATAACCCTAAAACACCCCAAAAGACTGGAGGCAGAGGAGGAACTCGGGCAGTTTTACACTGAAACTGGAGGTTAAGGACTCAAACACCCAAGCACGCCTTGCACCTGCTGGAGAAGTCATTTCAACAGGATTTCCAAAATGATTAACACACCCTTAACAATTTGCAATATCGAGTCCTGAGAATGAGAAGTTTTCAAGAGAGCAGCCTGGACACAGCCACAGATGGGCTTGGCAGGAACAGTCTCACCATAAAATAATGCCTTGTAATGCAATTAATCTCCCAGAGTAAAAATAATAAGGATAAAACAACAATACTTTTCCCAGCTTCAAATGCAATTCCCTGCAGGTTACTGTCACACCTTTCATTTCTCAACACCGGTAACAATAATGTTTAGTTTTTCTTTTTAATTGCATAGAATTCCCCAGAGTATTGGCTATTCAAGAGGAAAACCAAACTGTATTTAGTGACCTTCTGCAAAAAGGGAAAAATGCCTCAGGGCAGGGTTTTTGTTGTGTTTTTTGGTTGCGGGTGTGGTTTTTTTTAAAAGGAAAACTTTTAACTGTTCGATAAATAAAACAAGGAACGGGGCTGGGTGCTGTCACGCCAGCCATTTGTCTTGTCAATAAACTTACAAAAGTGACTGTTAGCAAGTGCCAAGTAAGCGTGAAAAATGAAGGCAACGGTTTGACAGGTATCTCATGCATTTTATCAAAGTAAATTGGATCCAGAAATATGAAAGATAGGTTTTGCAATACACACTGGCTTCAGGGAATTAAAGGTTTGTTTCTATAGGGCAAGACGGCAGCGACTGGGAAAGCAATGACCTCGCAGGAGAGCCTGATGGACTGCTGGCCAAACTTCACATTACACCACCATCACCTTGCCAAATCTTCTCCAGGGTCCTGCACCAGCTGCTTGTAGCCTCTATTCACATTCCATCCTCCCCTTCCCAGCTCAAACCACTTCACTCTAGTTTCTCCACTGGCAAACTGAAAGTATAATAAAGTTTTAAAACCGCTAAAGTTACAAGAGCTCGTTGACAAGCAAAGATCCATCATCGCGGCACTTCAAAGCTTGACTCCCTCTACACAGCACTGGAAGGTGCTCCTGCACACACATATACTCTAAAATATTAATTTTTCCCCTACTCTTCTTTTGAGTTTCATCTTTTACAGTGCTGGCACGGCTGCGCCATTGCTTTGCTACTCTCCAAACACCAAATACACATATCAGAAACTTTTAATTAGGCAGAAGCTCTGGTCTCTGAGCGCCCAACGCTGCCGTGCATTGGCTTTGGGGAGCAGAGTGCTCGTGCCTCCGTGGAAAGGCAACAGCAACTGTGGGAAAGCGGAGGAACCGGGGACCTGACAGCTCTGCCTGATGGGCAGCCACTTAACAGGTCCCACATTTTTTAAATTAATAATTGAATTTAAATTACTTCTAATGCTGAAATTAATTTAACCTGTTTAAATTTAGCGTGTTGTCACATGTTGCAGGAGTACGGCTCGCCGCTGCTGCAAGTGTATTAATAGCAGTTCCTGAAACTATTAATAACTGGAGCCCAACAGCTCATCTGTGTCATCTGCCTGGGGTCTCCAAGCACCAGCAAGTGCCCATGTCTCCTTTCAGCAGGAGGTACACAAGGTCCAGCTGGTGATGGGGAAGATAAACAAAAAAGATGCTGGAAAGCCCAGCTGTGGTCAGCCAGGGAGGCTGCTATGGTCCTGGAAGCAGAGCCCGCAACCCCATTGTCTAATCTTTGGTCTCACAGAGACTGGAGGAAACTCTCCTTGAGGATGGGAAGCTTTGTGATCTTGGAGCAAGAACTACTCATCTCTTTTCTTCGTAGATGGTATTCAAAGTTGAAAAAACAGAAAAAACCATCTTTCTAAAATGAGCCCTGGAAAGCCTCCCAATCATTTTGTACCAGTGGCAAGACCCAAAACTTTCTGTTGGTGGGTGGCAGGGTGGGATGAGAAAAAAATTCATTACAAGATGAAAGGTTTCACTCTTCTCCCTCCAGCTAAAATCTGCACTACTCTGAACATGCTAGGGGGCTGTCAGCTCCCCCTGACCCACCTACCCCATGGCAAATCCTTTGAGCAGTTACAGCAAAAAAAAGGAGACAATGTCCCAATTTGTAAAGTATTTTTTTAAAGCATCTCCTCTGAATAAGTTTGTCATGTGAAACGATAAAGGAATCAGAAGCCAATTTCGCTTCTGTCATCCCTGCTGGATACAGCAGATGGGAAGACCCTCAAAATACCATTACTGTAAGTAATATGTTAAAACATGAAGTTTGGCTTGGGGCAATAAAACCAGATCACCCTGACAAAGAAAGATGAGTATCTTCAGCTGCACCCCATTTTTTTGCTTGGGCAGGTAAATACAAACATATCTCCAAAAGCAGA
>KZ506487.1:147177-160252 GCA_002844005.1 Limosa lapponica baueri
GGGCCCCAGGTTTGGGAGGAAAAGCTCTGCGAGGCGTCGATGTCTCGGTGTGAACACCCACCACAGGCGAGGATGCAGTACAGAGCCCCAGTCGTTTCCAGGAAGGGCTCCTGGCAGCCAGAAGCTCCTGTGTGTTTGCCGACAGCCCCCGGCAGCCCACGCTCCACTCCTCCAGCTCCCAACACGGAACCAGCCCCTTGGCCGCCCCGGGCAGGAGCCGTCCCAGCCCCAGCCAAAGGACTGTGGGTCCTGCTCCTGCGGGGACAGGGATGGGCTCAGCCTCCAGCAAAACCCATGGGTATAATTCATCCCACAAACTGTAGAGGACCAGGTGGAGAACCAGAACGATAACATTCCCTTGGTTTTTAATGCAATTTATTTTTTTACACTGAGCTACAACCGTGTTTTCTTCTATATCTGCAACTTTTCTCCAAGTTGTTCCCTTCTCCAGTGTTTCCCCAAAATGCTGCTATCTGAATAGAAATCAAGAAAAAAAAAAAAACAAAACACATAAACCCAACTCTACAAGAGCACATGGATATAACATATTTTTCCTGAAGTGATGCAACTCCTAATAAAAATTTGCAATATCTCTGGAAAACAAAAAAACAAAGTAACATTTTATTAAAATATACCTCAAAAAATAATAATTCCAAAACATTCTTCCTTACAGCAGACTGCATTTTACCCTCTAGTGCACTATAAGATTATCTTTTCATTTAACATTAATCTTTAACAGGAATTTATATAAAAACAACTTCACTGTATTTAAATGTTTAGTCTGGTACGGGGAAAAAGTATTCTGTGCACAAGTCTATCTTGTTTAACACGTAGCCTTTTCAGTTAGAATAACCAACCTATTTTGGGGAATACAGAGACGTAGCATATTTTGGCTGGAATTTTATCTTCAACTCCTTATTTAAATTGGCATAAAAACGCCTTTAATTTTGAACAAGCTTTTTTTTAAAAAAAAAAAAAAAACAAAAACCCCCATAGTTGCCTGAGCCGCTAGCACAAACACTTTTCAAACCGATGAAGATGAACTTATCCTGAATTGTTTTATGATGTTTGTCTGCCCTATAAATCTGTGGCGGCGCTACAAGTGCTACAGCAACTCCTCAAGACTGAAGGTGAACAGAACAGCAAAAAGTTCCCTGTTTATTTTAGAGACAGGGATGCAGTAACAGCTCAACCTCCTTGAAACAACTACCAGGGAATAAAATAAACTGAGGGTCCTTTCACAGTAAATATCCTTAAGTAAAGGGGTTGGGGACCTCTGGGGGGACATCTCTTATAATAATGCTCCGAATAAATTGCTGCTGCAAAAAGATATTATTGATAATAATGAAAATAAAAGAACAGCTGCTATACTCTACAGAGACATTGGGAATTCTATGGACAGGGAGGGAAGACACTTCTGAACAAGCAGGGATGGGAGTCACCAGGGCAGGGTTGCCTCATGCTCGACACCACGGCTGAAATATGGCTTTGTTATGCACTGCAACACGGGATTTCGTTAGTCTGTGCGTGGTTTTTTGTGAAACACAAGTTTGGTATGCTCCTCCGAGGGGCTGTGCCAAGATTTTCGGAAATAGCATTTTGCTGTGTTTGTGGGATACATGTAATGTTACAGAGGTTTATTGAACTTTTGTCAGGGATAATATCTGTTCAGCAGCAAATAGGGCAAACACTCAAAAACATTTCTTGAATACAAATCTTTACCTGCTGTAACATAACCTGAAACACTAATGAACCCGTGAGCAGGATGTTCTCCCCTGCCCTGGCAGACATTGAGCAAATCACAGAGAGAGTGTGCAACCCCACGTTGCAGCTGGAGGGATTTGCCCAGCCATCCCCACCACATTTGTGCTCTCCTGGTCGCACGTGTACCAGTGCAGGAGCTCTGCCAGGGCTTTGTCCTGGGCTGTCCCAGGGGATTTGGTGGTTGGGTGGAGTGAGGACAACCCTGTTCCTCTGCCTCGTGGGAAAAGTCTGTGCGAGGAGCACGGGCTGTGCTCTCCTGCTCCCCTGAGAGCAGCAAACTCTGGCTACAAGGCTAAATCCAGTGAGATCCTTCAGGGCAAGGGCCATGGTACATGGATGCAGGGAAACCAGGCAAATTCAAAGCCAGTGTGGCATTTTTCTTCCTCATCTGCATGTTCAACAGATCCTGACCAAGCTGGTACAGTGCTTTTTCTCTTTTCTTTTCTCACTTCAGCATTGCTTCCTCGGGCTTAACCTGCAGAGCACTGCAGTGGTTTTATCATGTGCTGCTTTTAAATTAACGTGTTGTTCACGTAGCACAGGGAACACTTAGAAAATGCCCCTGCAGAGATGCTTGCCCAAGATGTGTGACATGGAAAGTACCACCCAGGCCACCAGAGATCTACTGCGACAAGGTCTGTGGAAGCAAGAGCAGGAAAATGAACTAAATCCACTTCGTTTTCATCTCTTGCACATTTGATAGCCCTGCCTTACTCTAGTACAAGGATCATCAGGTTTTTTTGTCACATTCAAGTGGGGAAATTCCCTGCAGCTCCCTTTGTTAAAGTTTTCAGCTTCACACCCTTCTCCAGTTACAGCTGCTGACTGCGAAAATTCCCAGTGGCATCTCATCTGTGTTCACATGTATTTCTTCATACATAAAGGTTAGGAGGGAAAGAATGTTTTTTAGAAACATTATGAAATATGCCACATAATGTTCAGTTTTAAGATGCCAATAATTGCTTTTATCAGAAAATAATTACTGAAATATTTGTCCAGACCACACATCCTCCACCTGGTTCAGGCTCCACAGGAGCCATCCAAACATGACTTTACTCATCCTGAATCTCTGCAACGGAACAGCCACGACTGTGGACTCTGAATTCATAGAATGGTTTGGGTTGGAAGGGACCTTAAAGACCACACAGTTCCACCCCCCTGCCCTGGGCAGGGACACCTCCCACCACAGCAGGTTGCTCCAAGCCCCATCCAACCCGGTGTTGAACCCCCACAGCTTCTCTGGGCAACCTGGCCAGGCTCTCCACTCTCACAGTGAAAAAAATTCTTCCTGAGATCTCATCTAAATCTCCCCTTTTTCGGTTTAAAACCATTCCTCCTCATCCTAGGGCTCCCCTCCCTGATCAAGAGTCCCTCCCCAGCTTTCCTGGAGCCCCTTGAGGGACTGGAAGGGGCTCTAAAGTCTCCCTGGAACCTTCTCTTCTCCAGGATGAACCCCCCCAACTCTCTCAGCCTGTCCTCCCAGCAGAGGGGCTCCAGTCCTCCCAGCATCTCGGTGACCTCCTCTGGTCCTGCTCCAACAGGTCCATGTCCTTCTGCTGTTGGTGTCCCCAGAGCTGAAGTCAGCACTGGGGGGTGGTCTCCCCAGAGGGACGGAATCCTCCCTTCGCCCCTCTGGCTACATTGCTGGGGATGCAACTGAGGATGCTGGCAGTTTCTGGGCTCCAGCACATGTTGCCAGGGCATGTGGAGCTCTTCATCCACCAATATCCCTAAGTCCTTCTCCTCAGAGTTGCTCTCCAGTCATTCTTTGCCCAGCCTTCTTCGCCCCCTTTCACGGGCTGAAGGTTCATCTTTCAGCTGAACCTGTCCTCACCACTTGCTTATGGCCCCGAAATCTCAGGGACCGTCTGTCACACAGCAAACCACATGTCTTTATTCCCTCTGGGAGAAAGGAGGGATGACCCAGCTATGAGGGATTTAGGATGGAGCTTCCCTGCAGAGCCAGATCATTCATGTGAAGCTGTGTCTCAGACCATGGAGGCAGCTCTGCCCACTCCAGTTCCTCTCCGAGGAGGTACCAGCTGGTACAGAGCTCCCGAGCCACAGAACCTCCTGTGTCCTGTGTGCACCTTTAAGCAGCTCTGGATTTTCTCCAGCTGGAAGATGGGTTACACATAACCCATGCATTAAGAAAGGTCAATATTGTTACGTTAAAATCTTGCAGTCTTAGGCCACAAGTCATTGCTATGGGACAATCAGTGGGTGGAGGGGAAATCAGTGGAACCAGTATTTCACCTGCAATCTATTCCCCTGCCTTTTTACATGCTGGCATTCATTTGCCATTGTTAATTACACACTGGAGTGTATGTGCAGAGCCCCTGAAAGGGAGGAAGGCATCATTTCCCAAAGGAAATGCCCCGTTTATGCTGGCACCACTGAGTGGAAATATTTTCCAATTGTGCAGAATGAACATAATTTTTCTTTCTTTTTTTTACCAGGCAGCTTTCCCCAGCCTCTCTGGAGGCAGCGGGGCTGAGAAAAGCCAACACAACCATGAGCTTGAGCGTTTCGCATCTCATCCTTGTCCTACAGAGAGATCACCTACCCCCCTTCTCCATCTCATTTTTAGGGACTGATGCTAATCCTCCTCTGCTGCTGAAGATCGATAGTGATCTTCCCCCAGTCACTGGTGACTTGAGGATGTAAGGGAGGAAAGAATTGAGTCATTCTCTGGAAATGTGGCCTGCTAACACCCTCCTTGCTGGGGGTTTGGGGAGGGTTTATCACTCGGTGCTTGTTAAGTGCTCCTTGAGTGTCCAGTATAGTGAGGATGTGCCCAGCCTCCTCTGTGCTGGATGTTTTCAAGATCTGTCCAAGGCACATTTGCTTTGCCTCCTCCCACCTGATGCATTATCTTTAATAAGAATATTTTTGCCATATTTTTAGCATACATAGTATGCAACTGTAGTTCAATATTGTAGGCTGAAGTGTTGCAGGACAGAAAGCATACATCTTCGTAACAGCTGTACTCCTGTACAGTAATCGTACTGTACAAATACACAGCCACAGAGTGCATTAAAAATGTATGTTTTGTCATGCATTTACCTTTTCCAAAGAAAAGATAGAGCCAAAAATAGTGTGGTATTATTTTATTATGTGAAGTTTTGCATTTATTTCACTTGTGCATGTATGAACAACATGGGGACAAAAACGTCTTTGTTCCTAAAGTGGCACTGCCAAATCCACCATGTCTGAATTATCTATTTAATGAATACTTTAACCTACAACAGATCATATATGATGGGAAATTATTTCATCTGAGTCATTAATGTGTTTGCTTCTATTCCAGGATAGTAACAAGAAGTTAGAGACAACACTAAAAAGAATTAAAAATCCCTTCCTGATACTAGTGGAGCTCTGCTTTCCTCTGTGTGAAAGATTTACTGAAAAACAGTTTTTATGTAATTTCACACGACCAACTTTTGAGCCCTGTGATCACCCAACCTCACTTCCCTGCACTGAACCCTTAAAATGCTGCAAGGGAAATTTCAGGCTGAAGTGGGACCTTAACCTGTAAGGAACACACAGAGACTAGAAAATCAGTTTGGTCTTTGATCAGGATCATTTAAAGTTCATTAGGGGAGCAGCTCCAAATACTTCTGCAGTTGCCACTGAGGGTGCAAAGCAAAGTTTTACTGTCTGAATTAGGGTGCTACAACCCTGCTGCACCGGGATGAAAAGGCCCTTAATCGTCTCTGCTAATGGCTTTCAGAATGATGAGTGGCTCGCACTTGCTTTTCAAGCAGGAAGACATCCATAATTGTGAGACTTATTAATTTCATGTAAAGTGCAAAGGCTGACATCCTGGAACTGTGGTCTCTTAAAATCTCCTTCTTAATTGTTGTAAAGCAGCTTTAAGAGCACTTTAAGATGTCTCTATTTACAAGTTAAAAAAAAAGAGCCTATAACATTGTAAACCTTCTAGCAGAATTTCCATTCATTTGGGTATTTACCAGAGACGGGGTTATATTTCCCCCTGGATGAAAATGTATATACAGTCAAGAGACTGTTCCCTGCAGTATCCACCAGAAATAAGTCATAAGTCCAATTTTGAACAATATAAATCAACCTCTTTGTTTCTGTGATTCCATATGGTGAAGAGAATGAGGTGTTTGTTGTTAAGCAAAGAAGCAGCAGGGCTATAACTTAGATATTAATAGGTTACATGATATTTATTTAATCTCTCTTTTATTTTGAAAACGGTTGTATTTTTTCAGACTGTGAAAACCTAAGTGGAGCCTCTTCTGGCTTCGGTTGACTTAAATATGTGAGCATTTTCTATCTTTCCCTCCTGAGGAATCCACCTCAATATTTCCAAAGGTGACTTTCCAGGCACTAGGAAATTCAGGGTCATCGCTGTGGGGACAGAAGGGGGACAGTGCCCTAGCCTGGTCTCTACCTTCCTGCTCCTCATCATCAAGTTCCTTCCCAAATCTCAGCCCTTCACTTCCGCGGACTTTATTCTGCTCAGAAAATGCGCCACCGGCTCAGTGGGGGAAGGAGACAGGTCCACAAGATGCCCATCTCCCCCATCAGTTCCCTGGATCATTGTCCTCTCAACACTTTTCTGCCTGAAAAAATGTATCTCCCACCAACAGGAAAAAAAAATAAAATGGGTAAAGCTCTAACAAATGAGGCGAGGGTAGTTTCCCAGTCCAAAAGTCACCTTGCCCAAATACCTGCACATCTTTCTCGTGTTTGCAACGGAGCTGTTTTGTCCATCAAAGATGCTTGTTTGATGCAAATCACTTGTTGCTGCTCTTGGGGATCCACCGCGGCTCCACGAGAGCTTTATTTAGCCCGAGCTGTTGGATGGACACTGTGTGCCATTCCTTGCTTACGCACTGGCCCAAATCAGGAAGAACAGGGACACAAAGCCAAAAAGACTAACGAATAAGCTTCCGTGACCTTAAAAACTTTACAGTCCCAAAATGTGTTATCCGAGCAAGGGCACGGCACTGAGAATGTGGGTGCCAAAGCTTTGGGAGGTTCAAAGGTGGATCAAAGGGGACTCTCTTTGTGCCTCCCGTTAGGATCTGCGCCACAAGACGGAGACTGTAAAATTGATTTGTGGAAGCCGCACATTTGCAAAGAGGCCTCTAAAATGTTATTGAAAAATGTCTTCATTCCCCAAAGCCTTGCTATTATTTTAAAGTGTAAATAAAAATAGCGGTATTTTCTTACACTGGAGAGCTCTAAAACTTTAGTTGGGAAATATGAAATCCTATTCTGTAACTCTAAAATTATGATTCATGGGTCTCTTTCCAGCCTCGAAGCAGTTCTGTGACATAAAATGTGAAACTAAATGTTTGCTTTTCATTTAAAAGGTCTCATTAAGACCAAAACCAAGCTTCTTCAGCCCCATAACAGCTCTAACATGTCAAACCTAATAGAACCTCTCCACCATGGGGTGCCTTTGGAGGACACAGAGACATCAGAAGGATCCTGCTGTTTTGCAAGCCCAACATGCTTCTTTCTCCCAGAAACATCATTCCAAGGCCCCGGTTTAACAGAGGACTTAAATCTGTGCTTACGTCCATTTATCTGCTGCAGAGATGCTTAACCATGTGCTAATGTCCCCCTGAAGTTGACGGTGCTTAAACCTGTTCATAAAATTAAGCACTTCATCAGTGCGTTGCTGAGAGGAGTTGCAGGATCAGTGTTCCCATCCACTGTCCTTAACTAAGAGTTTCTCTTGATTTTAATAGGTGCTGCATCAGGCCTTGGCATGCTGTGCTTGATTTTGATTTCATGGTTATTTTGTCGTTTAATAGCACTGTGGTGATCTCTCGTGCTTCTCTGTGCCTCACTGCTCTTCCTCTAGATGTGACCCATTAAATTGCATAAAAACGCTCTATTTATGCCAAGCCTTGTACGATTTATTAGTGACAGAGCTGGTGGCATCCTCATGGTTAAAATTGCTCAGAGCTCCTGATCATAAAGCTCTGCCTATTATAACTTTACAAAAATGTAGCTATTCTGCCTGAAATTTCAAATGGGTTTTCTGTTAGGAGATGGGATTCCAGTTATTTTATAAAACAGCTAATTACACATCGGCATTATTAACAAGACAGTGAGGATGAAAAAGTGAGCAGTGAACAGTAATTGTTCTATCTAATGATGCCTCTGCATTAAGGGTGATCTGTAGAAAGACACATTTAGTGAAGTCTGTGTTTCACTGGGCAAACAGCCTTGTCTGGAAAGCAAAATTGTAAATTTTTGACTTAGTTTTGACCCTGGCTCAACACCGCTAAAATAACTGTGATAAAGGAGAGAGTGCTGAGTGGCATATTTGGTTAGGATAACATAGCAAATATTATCTTTGTCTTCAGCAGTGAAGCTTTTGCACATTTCTCTATTTGGAAATGTTTCGCTATTTCTTTTCTGGCCCGTCTTTCAGCAGCAGCTCTTGGTTGGAGTTCCTATTTGTCAATTGTCCCATTTTGGTTTACAAGAGCTCTGAGGTTTCGAGCTGAAGATGGGAAACTTGCACTTTTGTGGTTCGGGGTGTATGAATGTGAAAACCAGGGGATTTTCGCTCTAACCCTGAGTCCTGCAGCATTCCAGCACGTCTGCCTGATCCCGGCAGTGTTTATGTCGGAACTGAGCCACGGAATACCAGGACACCTCCTCTTTCTTGCTTTTATTTTTATTTTTCTGGCTGGTCTTGCTGCCCGAGAGATCTTGCAGAATAACAGTTGAAGACAGCAATGCCCAAGAGCAAAAACAAGGTAATTATACAGTAAGCCAGCCCTCACATAACTTGTAAACTTTATGATCTGGCACATTTATGACGTATTTATAACCCAGGGAAAATGCCTAACTAGAGAGAAAAACCCAGCAATTCTGCAACGGGCAATTACGGGTATCAGTGAAATAAGAGATTTCCAAGAAATGTCTTTTGTTTTTCTTCTTCTCCTTATCCACTGCAGAGGATTACATCGGTGGACTTGTATTTCTTACTCTCCCTTTGTCTGTTCTATTGAAGGAAAAGGTCGGTTTTTTGGCAGCAGGCTGCAAAACCAAAGTTGATGAAGCCTGGTCCGAACAACCTACCCACCATTCGACACCTTGCTCTGGCCCGTTGTCTTACAGGGTTGCTCGGTGCTGAATTCCTCCTTTCCCAGATACCCAGGGCATAATTACCCCGTTTCTTTGATGCCAATAACCTGACATTTGAAATACATGAAAATTAACCGGGCAGAAGATGGGTGAAGTTATTTTCTAGAAGCTGCTCGGGCTGTATTCTCATCCAAAATAAGTGCTAATGATTGTCTTGGTGACCACGACCGTCATCTCCCACTAATTACTCCTAATTGCTCTCCTCCGTGGATGGGATCTTCAAAGTGAGTAAAGGAAGAAGTGCCAGAGCCGACAGGGACGAGCCTGGGCTACTTTTCCCACAGGAGTAAACCTGCTCTGTTTAACCCCCCTGCACAAACAGTGATGACATTTTAAGGCATCTCATTCTGAGATCACAGATCCCTGTCCTGAGCCGCAAAGTCTGGCAGAGCTTCTGCTGTCACAGTGGTTAATTGCTCTACAACTTGTGCTCGCATCCCACTGCGCTGGGTGGTTGGACTCACTTCCACCAGTGGGATTTCTCTGTAACCCAAGTGGTTGGGACCTAGATTTTTGGCAGTGGAGGTTCTGGTTTCACTATCCACTGATGAGGGGGGGGGGTTTGTGTGTATATAGCAATACCTGCTGATGAAATGAGAAATTTTTGTGCTTGTATATGGTGCTGGGATTAATTGCGCTGACACATTTGGGCTCAGTCGTGTCTGGAACAAGGCTGCAGACACCTTGTCAGTGTGCTGATGGTCACACTGAAGGTGGTGACCCAATTCACACATGTAAAACCACACACTGAGGTTCTTCAGGGACAGACGCAGTGCTGCCTGGTGCCACGTGCCGTCTTCTCTGTTGAAGCCAGCAGGGATCCGGGATGCTCTGCATCACTCAAGAAGCTTTCAGCATCTCGCAGGGCTTATATTGCAGGCCAAAGCTCTCTGGCTGCAGCCCGCAGAGCTGCTGCTGTCAGGATGACGGACCATCTGCCGGTTCCCAACCGGTGATGCTTCCTGCTGCAGTAACCGTAGCCCGGGCTGGGCTTGTTTCAAGGTTTCCAGATGCTTTTTTGCATTACCACCGTAATAAAGCCTTTCTCTGTGCTTCAACTCTGTGCTCCCAAGCTTTGTCAGGTGCATGCCGTGGTGGTTCAGCCTTGATCCGATGCACAGACGACACCAAAAACCTTCATGGTGTAAGCCTCTGAGATGAGCATCCTGGAGCAGTTAATGGAAAAAGGGCTGCCCTCAGAGAGCCTCATTGAGTGATGAAGAGCCCAGACAGAAAAATGGGAAGGAGGTTACCTGGCAACATTCCTGTCCAATTAAAGCAAATTTATTGTCAAGTTTTTTTGCCTTACTGCTGCTCTGTTATTAATTGTTAATGTCGCGGTGCACTCTGGCTGCCGTGCAAGGAAGGGGAGCTGGAAACGGCTGAGATGAGGAGAGGAGCTGGGTCTGAAAAGGCGGTTTCTGCGCAAAAACTCAGAAGTGCTCGTTGCTGGCTCCGCTCTGCAGGTGCTGGCAGGAAATTCCTGTGCTGGGAAGAAGGGGGTAAAACGATGGCAAAGCAAAATAAAACTCATAGGGTCAACGGGTTTCTAAATTACAGTGATGTATACATGTGAAATGCTTGCAGGAAAGGAGACACCATGGGAATGTGAATTTGCAAAACACTGTTTAGGAATCGAGCGCTATTTTCTCTATAAATAGAAGCAATTCTCTGCTTCATATTGAAATACGAAAAAGCTGTATCTTTGGATAATCACTGGATGCTTTAGTGTCCACAACCTGATCAATCCCCGAGATATTTTTTAAGAAAACCGATCACTGAATACCTGGAATTAGTGAGTCTGAACTATCAGGAAAGGAATAGAACTGAACTAAGAAAGAGGAAGGGGAAAAAAAGAGCATAAACATTTGAATTGGAGCAGAGATTATGGCACATTATTTGCTGATGAGATGGTGTTTCTCATCCTGTGGATCAGCCTCTCTTGCCTGTGTTCCAGAGGAATAACCTGTTAAAATCACAGTGGTTTGGGAAGAGAAAATCAGACTCTTTGCAAAGTCCCAGTGACACAGCCCGGTGCTGCCTGCGTGCTTGCACTCACGAGAGGCTCCCAGCTGGGATTTCAAGGGAAGTGAGGGGAGCCGGACTATCCAGCTCCTACGGAGCTGAGCATTCCCACAGCTCCCAAAAATCTCCCAGGCTCAGACCTTTGCAGGCTCAAGCTTGACTGTTAAGGAAATGCCAGCTGCAAGAGATGAAGCCTGACGTGCAATTCCATGGTTGCATAACTTGGGCTCAGCTTACAAAGCTATTGCAGCTCTCGTGTATTTTCGGTAATCAACTTTGGGCTAAATCCTGCAGCCCCAGCGCAGGCAGGGCTCCCACTCCAGCTCCGGGGAGCGCGAGGGTAAAGCTCCAAGTCAAGGAGTTGAAGACAGGGCGTGCATTCAAACCCAACAACAGTGACAGCGCTGAGCAAAGGCAGCTTTTGCTATTTTATTATACTGCCCTTTCAGCGTGGAAGGAGAAAACCTGGGTTTCTAAACCTTCTCCCGCAAAACAAAATATTTTCAAATTCAGAAAGAAAGCAGCATTCATCAAGCCTTGCGCTACATATCAGAGAAACCCCAGAGCTGCCCTGACAACATCTGGCCCTGTGCCACCGACTCGCAAACACCACTGCCAACGTTTGCAGAAGTGGCTAGGACTTTGAATGCCTTTTTATTTAGGTGGCTGCTCTGGGCCATACTATATATTAAGGTTCCATTTATAGATATTTTACAAAGTGTTAATAAATTTACAAAGTGTTAATAAACATGGATAATTATTTGTTAGTGTTTTTGATAGAATCCAAGAGGGCAAAAACTCCCCGTAAATGATCTCTAATGCTGTTCTCAGATGAGCACATAAAACATGTCTAACACAGACATGTCTGTAATGTGGTCAGAACATCTTTTAATCATTAACTCTTTATAACCCATTTAAAAACAGGACAAATATAAAACGTTTCTTGAATCTGAACAGCCTGGTGTTCAGTGCACCGCTTGAAAATTGAGGCTCTCAGGAGGTTGTAGGACCCCCAGAAATGTAAGCGGGGCTGCAGGAGTCACAGGGGGCCACTGGGATTTTGGTAGGAGGTGCCCAAGGAGGGGTCTCGGGCATGACTGCGACTGCCTCATTTAGAGCATGTCCAGATCAAGGTGTGTCTTATCACTCCTTATTGACTCACCCCCACTTTGCTCCTGGGCCCCGAGTTGTGCAGCCTGCTCTGCCCTGAGTTCCCAAGACCCAACCAGACTGTCACCTACAAGAGAAAATCCAGGAATGGCTGGCATGATGGTTTTCCCCTTGAGCTGCTCCATACAGGAAGTGTAAATGGGACCACACCACCTCCAGGAATATCCCAAAAGGACTTGTAACCCCCTATGGCCTTGTGTCACATCCCAGTGCAGGCATGAGCCATGAGGGCAGAGACAGCTCTAGCAGGCTCCATGGCACCTCTCGCATTATTCCAGCACAAAACTGAAAAAACAGACAAAAAAACCACAGCTACATGTATCAGACTCCAACGAGACAGGGGATGTCAGGCCCTATGCCTGAAGATGGCCGAGTGCCTGGAGAGGCAACATATTGGGACGTGCAGGACATCTACTGCCATGTATCCTACCAGTGGCCCCAACCCAAAAGATGTGAGACCATCACACCTCTGGGGTGATTCAAGGTTTTCTCCCACGTCAGTAAGTGAGAGGCAACCCCTTTCCTGCCTTTTCTCCACTCCCACTTTGGGTACCCCTTCAGAGGAACTGAGTTTGTCCATCAGCATTCACACACCTCAAGCATCTTGGATCCCAGGAATCCGTCATCCTTTGGAAGCATCAGTTACAGCTACTGATACCTGTAAAGCAGCCATTATCAGGAGACATGAGGATGCTGAAAGGCAGAAGAGAAGGGAAACAGCTTGTCCAAGTCACCCAGAGCAGAGCTGGGGATGTATCCGTCCTGCCCTTCCTACACACTTATTAACAAATTTTGCTCTCCTGGAGCTCGCTTTCCTATCACATAACGCCATTTCCTTCTGATTTCACTCACGTGTAACAGGACTCCTTCCCTGGGGACAGCTGACCTTCCTCTCAGCTTTCCAAGAAGTGTGGTTTTCTAATTTTGTGCTCCATGCATATGGTAAGAGTTCAGTTTTAAGGAATCTTGTTGG
>KZ506488.1:19059-29360 GCA_002844005.1 Limosa lapponica baueri
GGACAAGAGGAAATGGCCTCAAGTTGTGCCAGGGGAGGTTCAGATTGGCTATGAGGAAAAATTTTTTCACGGAAAGGGTTATTAAGCCTTGGAATGGGCTGCCCAGGGAAGTGGTTGAGGTACCATCCCTGGAGGTATTTAAAAGAGGGGTTGACATAGAGCTTAGTGACATGGTTTAGTGGTGGTTTTTTATCAGAGTTCGGTTGATGGTTGGACTAGATTATCTTAAAGGTCCCTTCCAACCAAGACAATTCTATGATTCTATGATTCTATCACTGCCTTCATCCTGACACAGAACAGATACTGGACGTCCCTCAGGAGTGGCCATGCTGAGCTGGCATGTGTGTACCAGAGATGGTAGAGTTCCATTGGTCTCTTTCTCGAACTCCCAGATGCTCCTCAGTCTGCCCACCTCTTCTTGAAGCTCAGCCACCAGGCAATTGGGTTTCCATGTTGCTCACATGTATGTTTCAGAAGATGAACAGAAAGTCTCTGCACATGTTTACTCTGTAAAGAGCAACATTTCTTGGCTAACACCATGGTTAACCTTTTAGTTTGGTTTGTTTTTATCCCTCCTTCACTTTATTCTAGTCCCAGCTGTTGTCATGAGTCTTTGAAGTACTACGTTTCTTGGTAACTTCCCAACAAGAATGTAGAATGGTTATCCATCAGTAAGAGGCTTGCAGTGGGTTGATCCTGGTAAGCAGCTAAGCCCTGACCTAGTTGCTTACTCATTCCCCCACAGCAGGAATGAGCGAGGAATGGGAGAGAATCAGAAGGGCAAAAGCAAGAGAAACTCATGTGTCTATGTAAGGACACTTTAATAAGTGAAGGGGAAAAAGGAAAAAAAAAAGCCAAGTGTTGCAAGCCAATCACCCACCAACTCCCACCAGCAGACTGATGCCCAGACAGTCTATGAGCAATTGCTACCTTAAAAAAAGACCTCCCCCAATTTTATTGCTGAGCATGACATTATAGGGTATGGAATATTCCTTTGGCTGGTTCAGGTGAGCTGTCCTGGCTGTATCCCATTCCACCCTCTTCCCAGTCCCCAGCCTTCTCACTGTGGGGGGCACACAGAAACAGAGAGAGCCTTGACAATGTGTAAGAGCTTTTTAGCAGCATCCAAAACATTGGTGTGTTATCACCACTGTTTTGGTCACAAATCCAAAACATATCACCATATGGACTGCTACAAAGAAAATTAGCCATCTTAGTCAGATCCAGTAAAAGGTTGAAATCAATTAGGAGGATACCTTATATTGTTCATAACAAGAATATAATGTATTATTAAATGTAATGGTTTTCAAATTATAATTGGATACTAGTCAATCTTTCCATAACAAAAAGAAATGGAAAATGGAGGAAATGCACTGTCTGGAGTCATAGGCCTTAATGTAAGGTTTTCTCTCCTCTATTTTTCCATTTATAGTTGTCCATTGGGCAATCAATTGGCACTCTTTAGCTGACTCTAGGTTAGCACTTTCTGGAATAGCATGAGTTCTAACACTCACTATGAAAATGTATGTTTCCTGTGTGTTGCCTGAACTTTCTAAGCCTGGTGGTTTCACACAGAACTGTATTTCAGGCAGGAAGATGGCCATCATCTCCAGTCATGAGCTCTAGCTCCATTGCGAGCCTGGAATTGTACAGTTTTTTCTCTTCTGGTCTCCTCTCCCCGTGCCACCTGATACAATTTTTTAACCTGTTGTTTAAATTTTATTATGAGGTGAAAAAATCTCAATGGTAAGCTTATATCTGCTTTTACGAGGATAAGTGGTCAGGTAGGAAAGAGATACCCTATTAGTGCTGTGAGGGAGAGATGCAGAGTGAGCTCAATTTTTATAGATGCCAGCAGATTTAAGAAGGGCAGATATGTTATGAATGCTTTAAATATAGGAAAAGCTTAAATGGCTGTATTACTTAGCAGAGAATTCAGCCAAGAGGTGCAGGACCAAAAGAACCAGACTGATATGATTCAGGTTCTCATATCAATGTGTTTCTTTTAAGAGAGAAGTATACTGCCATTTAAGTTTCCATTAGAAACGTTCACTTTTATTGGATAAACAAATTTGCGTTTTCAGCCAAAAAGCTTATAAATTCTTCCATACAAGAATTAGTTTTTCATAGAAATTTGAGATGCTTTATGAAAAACAGTTTCTTATTAGTAAGACAGCTATTTTGACCAAATTTTTATTTGAAAGGGTAAACTCCCTCATTGCCTTCGACTTTGAATGCAAAAGAATAAAAACCTTAATGTTAGGAAAGCCAGAAAAAGAAAAAGGAGGCAGAGGATGATGAACAAAACTGAATGGAGGTAGGAGGTGCATGCCAGTGTGACAAAGCAAGAGCTTTCTTTCCTTCTGTGTTTTGGCTCATTGTGACATATTTTTCGCTTTTAGACTAGAAGATCTGGTCCATATTTTCCTTATTAAATGGTATGAAATAATAATTCAGCTCAAGTGGAAAGAAATCAAGTCAAACTTTGCAGTGGGAATGTTTCCTCTTCCTAGTTTCATGAAAAAACATCTGGCTTTCTTGAGGTGCCCTCTCCGTTGCCTTTTCTTCCCCTTAATTTACTGTTGAGTGAAAGACACAGCTGTGTCATTATTTATTTATTTATTTATTATGCTGGTAGGCAGGCTGTGGGTTATCTGGAATACAGTTCCTACTATGACAGCCATTTTTAATTTCTTTGAGTGAGCAATCTCTCCTCTCTGACAGTTATCTGTTTGAAAAATATGATGCAGTGTGATTGAGGAGACAATGTAATTAGTCACGGCACAGCTGGGATCACTAGATTTTTTTAACTTCGCACAAACTCAGCTCTTCCATTTTCATACCTATGCATCTTTCCTCACTTATTCAGTCACATTGGAATAAAGTGTCCAGATGTAAACCAATAAATGTCTTTTTGTTTCCATAGGGTTGCGTTTTAAAAATGATCTCAGTAACTAAAGTGATGAGTGTCTAACATTTTGCTTTGTTTTTCTCAAAGCTCAGGATTGCTAAATACTTGAATGTTGCAAAAATATTTTTTCTAGGTATTTCTGTAGTCTCCTTTGTCTTAGAGGAGAGAAAGAAAACCAAATTTAAAACTGTTGCATCCCAGAAATCTTGGCCAATAAAATAAAGTTTTAAAGAAAAGATGTGCTATTCCATTCAGTGCTTTACATCTAGGACTGTCTGTGCTGTCTACACAAGTTTGTAGGTGGATAAACTGAGAGGAAGTGAGTCACACCAAAGGTTGCTCACTGAAGGTCACGCAGGAATAAGGGAGTAAGCACCTTTTCACTGATGACCTCCTTACTAGACGTTTTATGCTTCAGGATACAATGCTCTCCTTGAAAGATGACTACTTCTACTGCTCAAAAACATGTCTCTGCCATATCAATGAACGGGTGCACTTTGGGATGAATGCAACCAAGAAACTTATTAGGACAAAACCATTTTAAGGTCTGATTGATCTAGGTAAAGATTGAAGTAAGGGGAGGATGCTGAGGGGGACTAATCCATTTCAGTGAATAAGCAAGATAATATTGCTGAAGTTGACAAAGATGGGTCTGTATTTAAAGAGATCAGAATTCAGATCACGTTTTGTGACTTATTATGCAGAGAAAATTATTACTGCCCATTAAAGAATTACTTTCACACAAAATGGAAAAGTTGATTAGTACACACCAGAGTGGCTAGCTTCTAAAATTACAAACTTAATGAATGTATGAAATATTTCATTTCACACACAAATATCTGTGAATAGAAATTAATTACCACATACAATAAAAGTCATTCAGTGCACCCAGAGGATCAAATATTAACCATGTGCTGAAGTAAAAATGTGAGCATTTTCATAACTGTGTATAATTGATTTGGATTTCTGTTGAAGATTTTTGTTACTGTATAAAAAACATATATCAAACTCAGTAATAAGATAAACTGTCTCTATATTTTCAGTATCTGTGGAAGGTTAATAAAGGAAATCCTTGTTCCTGGAGAGGATCACCTGTAAGTGCAGTTGATCTCAGATATCATTGGAACTGCAAGAAATTAAGGCAATAAAGCATTTGCTTAAGAGTGTGCAGGACTGCAGCCTATGCTTCCATCATAATGTAACTTCATGCTATTGGACTGTGAGAGTCCGCCTCAAAGTGCCACTGTGCTTCAAACCATAGAAAAGTTTTCAAGGAAAAGTTTCACCAGTGTCTCTGACAACAGTTTATGAATTACTAGTCTGAGTACTTAATGCAGTGAAGGGAGAACTAGTATTGATTGTTGCCTCCTTGCAGGGCTGGGGAGATTTTTGGGTACATCTTGTGATAGCAACAAATTAGGGTAGCAGCTAACAAGAAAATAGATGGCTTGGTGGGAGGTACACTGATGGGACTGGAGCCAGAGGCAGCTGATATATTTTACTGGAAGGTGATTAGGGACTCGTTAACCCACAGGTACTGTGGTCTTCATTGAGGTTGGCAGCAAATGTTACATGTGTTTAAAGATACTCCATTGTTTTTCTGGGAATGGCTGGGCACCCTGTGGCAGTGAATGATAAACAGCCTCCTTTGAAGCATTTAAACAGCATATGTTTTAATTGCAGTAACTGTTCATTCTACAGTACTTTGAATTCAGGTAACTCATTACAGACGGTGGTGGTGTAAGACCTGTTTTCCTGTACTGATAAAGTGTACTGAAAAGCGAAGTCACTGACTTCCTGGAGGTAGATTTTGGCCCTTCTTTTGGCCTCAGATTTGTCTGCTATCATCTGGGATAACTTTCACAGCAGGACTGTCCCACCACCATTGGAAAGGTTTATGCTTGCACAGTGTTTCATATGATAGAGAAAAAGCTGTATATACCATTATGGTTACATGTCTGCTAACAGTACTCTGATCCAATGCTATCCCTTTTTTTCTTAATCTGAAAATTATAATCTCTGTCTTGTCTTGTTAGAGTGTATGAAATTATGTTTGCATTCAATTACACACAGTATAATTGCACTCCACTAGTAAGATGTAATGCAATATAGATTCTCTCTTACACCCTCATTTTATTTTTCTGTGAAATGGCCTCACTAAAGGTTCCAGAGCAAAGAGAATCTCAGCCCATTTCACTTGCAGTTGTCTGCTTCTGAAACCTGGAGAGTAACAGCCGTGCATGATCTGACTAACATCCTATCAATACCATCTAGCAGTGGCTTTTTCAGTATTCATGCTTAATCAAATCCAGCCTGTAAAGTAAAGCTCAGTGAGGATGATTAAATTCACCTCTGTCTTGTAACCAGCTGCCCTGCAGTGTCCAGCACATCTCAAATGTGAGAATGTCAGTTACCACTGAAGAGAAATATCGTGTAAATTCTTGGGATGGGTTCCATGCTAATGTTGAAAATCTTTCTGGTCAGTACAGACTGCTCTGTGTGGAACCTAAATGTGCAGCAACAGTCAGAAAGATGGGACAATGTGGTGGAGACCACACTGGATCCTCCTGTGGCTTCCCAAATGGATATGGACAATATGGATTTCTTCATGTTCTCTCCTTTCATCTTGCAGCCTCTCTTTTCGGAAACTCAGAAGGGCTCTAGCAGTTTGGTCTGACAGATTTGAATGGGACTAATTTTTTAATTGGGTCTGAAAAATGACTGTAGGAAGGGTTAAATGAAGGGCTAAATGCTTTACTTCACAGATAGTAAAAATGTAAGCAACGTGACACATGTCATCTCAGACATTCCTGAAGAAACCTCTGTGGTGTTATACTTAAATTTTAAAATAATACATGACTTCATTAATAATGGACAGGAATTAAAAATTACTAAAATTAATCTTGAGATGGGAAAGGAATTAGAACAAGCTACTCTAGCCTCCATGGTCATTGCTATTCTATTTTCATTCAACATCCTACATGGAAATTATTCTTTCACATATATGCAGCATTGTCTCTGAAGGCAGTTCTGCACCTCTGTTTTTGAATCTGTGGTATGACTTGAGGCACCCACAAATAAAGAACTAAAAGGCAGCATTGCATGCTAATGGGCTGAGAGTATACTCTTCATGGTTACAGTGAAAGTGTAGAGAAATCCAAATTATATTTTAGCTTTTATTATTTGTGCCTGTTTGAAGTTATTCAGTAGCTCTTGCTTTTTACATTCGCAAATCAGAGCATAAGTACTGTGGGGTTCAGTTGCTTCCACTTCTCTGGTTCAGGAGGAGTGCCTTCATTGCAGGCTTCGGAGGCATGCTAAGAACTCAGGCTGTGTGTACTGAATCAGTTACATTGCAGGTAGGTTGTATCATGCATTATGGCATCACACTGGGCATTACTATATGTATGTAGCATCAGTAATGTTCTCATGCATAAGTTTGTCCTGGAATTTGCATGTGAGATGGGACTAAAATTCAGAGATGGGTTTTGCTCACTCTCCCTTCCCACTTCAAAGAAATGTGTCTTCATAAAGAATAAGCAATCTTTTGAAGTAGCCTTTTGAATTTTCTAATATGTTACAGTTCTGAAGGAGAGGGAAGGACATTGAAAAAGATCAGAGCAAAATAATACAATCTATCACAGAAGCAGCCACACACAATCATCAAACTTCTCAGAAACTTGCAATTCCTGCTCTACTAGTTAAGCACTTTCTCCAAAGTTAGAAAATAATGCATCAGACCATTCTCTTAACTATTCAACATTCAGACTGTGTCTGAATTGTTCATTGTTCAATATTTAGGTTCTTTGCTTTGTTGTTTGTTGTTTTTCTGTTTTCCAAGAGTAAGATTTAAAGCATCCTCCTTTCAAAGATAGAAACCTTCACACAACACATTGAAGGCATGGAAATTGGAGTCCTTTGCTCAATTGTTAAATATGTAGTAAAATTAATAAAACATGAAGTATTTGCCTGCCTGAGTCTCACATAATTACCGCCTATGTTATTTCCCCTTATGATAACTCCTTAGAAGATTAAATTTTTTTTATTTGGAATTGTGGCATTACCTATAAATTATGGCAAATGTCAGAGCCTCAGACTGGAGTTCAGGCTTTGGATGGAATTGCAATTCAATTTCAATTCATTACTCATGTCTGAGTTTCTGGTTGGCTGTCACAAGGCATAAGTATAATATTAAGCACTGTTCATATTATTATTATTATATTTTTTATTCTTATTCTTATTTATTTATTTCTTATAATAATATTGTTCATATTGCCTTATGTGAACATTGGAGCTTCTCCTGAGCCTGCATTGCCATGTTGCCCCAATTCGTTGCAGAACAGGGAGCACGTTTGTCTTACAGCTGTTGTGTTGTGTGCAAGATATCAGGGCATGTACTTTAGGAGTATCTCAACTCCACATTCCTCAAATTCCCTTAAAAAATAACCTGTATCTCTCTTGTTTATGTTGGTGTAATTTAAGGGACATGATATTAAAACAGGTGAAATCAGAATCTGGCCCTTGGCACAGTGTAAAATGTTACAGTTTTCTCATGAGATGTGCAAGTTGTTACAAAGACTGTCCTTCAGAGCATGACCTGACCTTTTCCTTGAGAAATGTTTAGGCAACATATCACTTAAGTACTAAATTATAGCGACAGCTAAATTCTGCACAGAGCTATTAATTTGGCTGAATGTCTAGTTGACATCAATAAATCTAGTTGACATTATGAGACCCAGGTAATAATCCTTGTTGATGGGTTGCAACAGAAAGGTTCGCGAGCTTCTTCATTAGCAGTAAGTCAGTTAAAAAATAAAGCTAAGTATCACAGAATCGTCATGGTTGGAAAGGACCTCTGAGATCACCAAATCCAGCCATACACAAACACACAAAAAAACCCCCTACAATCCCGGGCACTAGAGCATGCCCTGAAGTGCCACGTCTACACGTTTCTTAAATACCTCCAGGGATGGGGACTCCACCACCTCCCTGGGCAGGCCCTTCCAGTGCCTGACCACCCTCTCAGGAAAGGAATTCTTCCTCATATCTCATCTAAACCTCCCCTGCCCCAACTTCAGACCATTTCCTCTGCTCCTGTCATTATTCCCTTGGGAGAAGAGGCCAACCCCCACCTCTCTACAGCCTCCTTTCAGGGAGTTGTAGAGGGCAGTGAGGTCTACCAGCTTAAGAGGGCAGGGAAGCAAACTTCAATATACCTAGTCTTTAAATCACTCATCTGCCTGGTTCTAAAAGTAGGATGCAGTAAGCAACTAAGACAACAATGGCACTGGTTTCCTTCTCCTACATTTCCCAATCGCTTAACTTGGCGAGCCTGATGCTTTATCCTAGCCTAAAGCAAAAAAAAGTGACTTGGCTCATCAGGCAGTGTATGCCCATTATATTGGCTTCCACCTTGAAGTTGTGGGCTCCAAGAGAAAGGACCAGAGAAGAGAAGCGCTTGGAATTTCTCTGCCATCTGCTTCTAATCTATGTCAAGGTCTGAGGCAGTGGTAGGAAGATCCCAGGACTTCATCTTTGCTCTCTCAAACCCTATCCCTTGCTCTGTTTTCCTCTAAATCTCTCTCTGGTATAAATTTGAAATTGTCTTAGCCAGTTGTGCTTTGCTCTCTTTCTCCTGACACCACAGCTGCCCAGTCCCCCAGCATGTTGTGCAATGACTCTGTGTGCTATATGGTTCATAAAAGAGCAGAAAAAAAATCCACTCTGGTCTGTCCCTGGTGGAATGACTCCATGCTCTCCGTAACTACTTTACCCTTAGGTCTGTTCCTGACCTTGACATACCCTGAAGGAAGGCAACTGTTGCTTTCACCAAGCAAAGCTCTGTAGTACTCTGGTTTGTGGAAGCATCTGAATACCAACAATCAATACTGGGACTTCTGTAGGGAAGCTACGATGAAGCAAAGCTTCTTGTGCCTAGGAGTGCAAAAGGACCTAGAACTGCTCGAGAAAGAACTGCAGAAAGCTTGCATGTTACTCCGTCTCACAAGTGAAGTTTCCTAAGTCTGCACAGGGAAGTTTGATAGCTTTCATTATAGAAATTTGCTTGAAGGAGGAAGGCATCATGAAATTCTTAATAATCTTTACTACATGAATGAATGTCAACAGGAGATCTAGATATTTTAAGTGTACACCAACCAGGAAGATCTCCTGAATGCAAAGAAAACTGATGGAACAGGTTGCCCTGTGGGGTTGTGGAGTCTGCATTCTTAGAGAGAGTCAAAAACCATTTGGACACAGTCCTGAACAACTGGCTCTATGTGGCCCTGCTTGAGCAGAGGGGTTGGATCAGATGACCTCCAGAGGTCTGTTCCAACCTCAACCACTCTGTGATTCTGTGATAAATTATGTCAATGTGGAGAAGTCCTGGGGATCACTGTTAGAATTACAATGTTCAGAGACAGAAACAAACTTTTGGATATATTTATATAAAAAGTATATTTGTATGCACAGGCTCAGCTAAAGCTATATCTACTTTCCCTCTCTTGTTATTGAATATGAGATAAATGAATAAAATAGTTCAGCAGGATATTTTAGCATGCTCCTAAGTTTAAATACCTGAACGGTTATTTTGTAAGAGCTCTGAAATCAACTTGGTGATTTTAGATGCCCAAGTGCAGATTTGGGAGCCTAACCTGAAGGGTTTTGTTTTTATTTTTGAAGGTATAGGTTCTAGAATTTTGGAAGTGTTGCCTTTTCATGCACAATTCTTTCCTTTAACTGGCAAATAAAAAGTCCAGTCATCACTACAAAGACAACTAAAATCATTACAGGAAATAAAAAATAATATCCTTTTCTGGTCCTTATGTAATATTAAGAAAATAGTGAGCTATGCTTTCATTCCAGAATCATTTCTGTTGTTGGCAACAATGTATACACTACTGGCTAGAAAACAAATACCACAGGAGGCAAAACAGATGAGGTCATTACAGGCTTTTTGGTTGTTCGAGGTTTTGTTAGGTTTGATTCGTCCTTCTCTCATCCAGAAAAAATGGATAGGTAGTCACAAAAGTGGTGGTGTGAACTTCCATCTGAATTTGTGGGGAATAAATGTTGGGCATCACTTGTGTCAGTTTCCAGTTCTCTGTCTAGAAGAACACTTTTGAAAATATTCGCTGCTGCGGGGGAAGAACCATACCTAGTTGGTCATTGAAGCAGCTTTTCAAATTCCTGTACAACTAAGACAAAGTAATTGCAGTAAACCACAGATTGCAGTGTTACTTTGATATCTTCGAGTTTTCTTCTTTGGAAGCAGATACAAAGCCTAGCCTGATGACACAATATGCTGACTGGCAATGTTGTGGAGTCTCATTGCATATACAGAATCTTAGTGGTTGGAAGGGACCTTTGAGATCATCGAGTCCAACCACAT
>KZ506488.1:30175-51305 GCA_002844005.1 Limosa lapponica baueri
CTTGGCCTTATTAAACCTCATCCCATTGGCCTTGGCCCATTGATCCAACCTGTCTAGATCCCTCTGTAAAGCCTTCCGACCCTCAAGCAGATCAACACTCCCACCTAGTTTGGTGTCATCCACAAACTTACTGAGGGTGCATTCAATCCCCTTGTCTAGATCATCAATAAAGATATTGAACAAGACTGGCCCCAAAACTGAGCCCTGAGGGACACAAGAAGACTGGCCCCAAAACTGAGCCCTGAGGGACACTGAGGGATATGTTGGTTTTGCTCTGACGGGTGCGAAGATACCTGAGACTATAAATAAAAACATGTCTCTGTCATGGCCTTGAGACTTCTCAGTTCACTTCAGTGAGACACAGAATGTGAAGTTTTCAGTTGTAGGAGGTTGCAGCAGGTCTCATTGTGTTACTCTATGTGGTTGTTTGCATGGCATGTTGCCACAGCACACTGTGGGATACCTACCTCTTTCTGTCATAAGCCCTATAAATGCCTTATGAAGATAATTTTCTATATCTATCCCTCTGCTTCTTTCATTCTCTGGAAACATTGCCTCCTTCAGCAAACTAATGAATTAAGACAAAAAAAGCTGATAGGAGTGTGAATGTATAAGAATATAGATCTCCATATATATGTGAATACATAAGTACATATATGTGAATGTATGTACTGTCATTTTAAGTAGATTGATGTTTTATGATCTGAATTTTTCTCTGGTCTGTCAGTGCTATAGTCAAGAGCATTTCTGCTAAATGCTGTAGGTTGACGCACACATACAGGTGGCCAGGCTGTTTCTTTCCCCTTTTCACTTAGCAGAATTCCTCAGATAAGCTCTGAAATTAAAGGAGTGGAGTTGTCAGTGGATTATTCTGTCCTTAGTTGAGGCCCAGACAGCTCTGTTAAGGAGTCATGAAAAATGATATGAAAACAAGCCAATGAAAAGCTTTCAATAAATTGGGTTGGATGGTTGAAGTTCTAAAGAGATCTATTGGGAATTACCTAGGTACTGCTGTTGATGGGCGTGGGGACATAGCATCTGTTCCATCGCCCTCAAGCCCTGCATGCCTACTCCCTCTGTACCTTCTGACAGTGGATATAGTAAGGCTGAAACGTGCGAAGGTGATCTGCGGCTTCTGCCCTTTAAGGAAGCTGTATATTTAATTCAGCTTTTCCACTGAACCTGACTGCCAGCTCTGTGTCTAAGCAGGACACCTTTTTAATCAATCTGTTTTTCTTAGTGAGAAGCATTCCCTATTAAGTTTACAAGATGACAAGAAAAACTTACTTATTACCAAAGTTAATGTCATAATTTATGTGGAGTAAAAGCACTATAGTTAATGCTGTGATGAGGTATCACTAATGGCATTACTAATTATAACCGCTGCAAATTTATAAATAGCAATAGAATACGGTAAAGTATGTGAATCATGAAGAGCTGGCTTAATTGTCTTGTCTTGTCTTGTCTTGTCTTGCTATCAGCCACATTAAAATTAGACTTAGACTTGCAGTGGTTGGTAGACATTCAAGACTTGGCTTCTTGAATTTTCCGTAAGGCCTTCCAGTCTTAAAAGGAACAGACTCCTTTCTTTACATTAGCATTGCCTCTCCAGATATTCTTTATGGAATCTGCACAGCTTCAAATATGCAGTGGGGAATGTGTTAAAATGGGGCAGACTAAAACATATCATCTGTGAGGCACTAGAGTGCAGTACTACCAGTAAAAAGCCAAATTGATTCAAAGTAAGACACTTTGACTTATACTTAAAATTTCTTATCCATGAAAAACATCAGCATTTCATTACTTTACACAAAAATTTCAGTACTGATGCGGGACAGATGTTTTCATTCCCTTCTCTTCTGACTCTACTCTTCAAATGTACGGCTACTTTTTATACGTTGGTGTACAGATCAGCTTCTGTCTTATACAGATTCTCTGTAATCTTTCATGCCTCAAGCCTCAGCAGTACCCTTTGCCTTATTTTGTTTCATTCACTGAATGTATCTTGAAATATATCTGTGAATGTATCTTGAAAACACACTTCCAAATGCATCTCTCTTGACTGATTCCTTTCCTTCCCTTTCCCTTTCCCTTTCCCTTTCCCTTTCCCTTTCCCTTTCCCTTTCCCTTCCCTTCCCTTCCCTTCCCTTCCCTTCCTTTTTTTTATTATCTCTGTTTTCTTTAAGTACCCTTTCCCAAGACTTGTAATACTTGAATATATCTTCTGAGAACAGGATATGCTGTTACTGTAATTATTCTTCATTAAAAAAAGAAAAAGGTATGTGAAGGACAGGCTGGGACTGCAGTTACATACTCTGAGGTTGCTGTGCATGTTTTTTACTGCTGCAATGCATTTCTTTAAACACATTTGTCTCAAAGTTAATGTCAGCCAAGGCATTAACAGCAAGACTCCAATTAACTCCAGTCAAAATCCAAATTCTTGGCCAAGATGATTTGAAATTATAAAGCAAAAACTGCACTGATGTCTTTGGGCTGCTCTCAAAGGGGTCAAACAGCCTTTTTAAATGGGGTCCTTCAGTGAATTACTTCTCCCATCTAACCCTGAGAAAATCTGTGTGAAGATTCCTGGTGATCTAAATAGGAGGCATGAAAGGTCTCTCCTACAAATCAACTTTACAGTTCCCAGTTTATGAACTTCCAACCATGTATTGCCCCTGTGAGAAACAGAACCTTTAAAGAATCTGATGTTGTCAAATAAACTACATAAAGATAATTTCTGATACAAGTTTTCAGGTTCTTCTATAAGCCTGAAAGCACTACATATATCTTTATGGAGTTTATTTGAAAACTTCAGATACTTTTAAGATCCAGTTTCTTCTCTAGCTAAGTTTCACCAAAACAAGTCATGGCACAGCAGAATGAAGAATGTATATGAAGTACCATAAAAGCAGGTATTTCAAAATAAATGATTGCTGGAGAGCCAGTGGGAAAAACCTCACCAACCCGAACCAATAATGACCAATGTTACAGTCCAGCACAATGAAATTGGTGTTTTCTGAGAAAAGTCTGTTGTGAGCTAGGTTCTACAGCTACAAAAGGGTTCAAACTTTCTGAAAGGCTCAGTCAAGGCTAGTCAGCAGGTTTATAGGACAGCAGATATACCACAGTACTATTTTATTAAATAGGCAGAAGTGGGTGAATATAAAGTGCCATCCCCATTTCATATTTATTCCGTGGAGGTTCGATGAAGCTCCAAATACCAGTGTCTGCAGCCATTGACACTCACATGAACTACTACCATTTCCTTAGATAGCAACTTGTTGAACCATCTGTGAAAAGGTCCAATGGTTTTCTTCCATGCTCGGTGAAAAGACAGGACTGAATTGCCATGTCGCTAACTGTGCAAATTACTCCAAGCTCATTTCAGTCTCTGAATGGGAAAGTAAAAGACAGGGTGGTGATTTATGGGTGTAGTTTTCTCAGCCTTTTAATTTCTTCAAGTTCAGGCTGTTGTGGTTTAGCCTCAGAGGGCAAAAATGAACCATGCAGCCACTCTCTTGACCCCCCACAGCGGTGGGGGAGAATTGGAAAAAAAAGGCAGAGCCCGTGGGTTGAGACAAAGGCAGTTTAACAGAGCAGCAAAGGGAACAGGTGAACAGCAGCAGTAACACTGGGAGAGGAATGTACAAACAGCGTTACTATACCACCGCCCACCGACCGGACTCGGGACGCCCCAGCCCGCTCCAAGCTGCGATCTCCTGTCCCCCCCTCCCCCGGCAGCTCCCGGGTACCCCTGGGCACGGCTCCCATGGGATGGGATACCTGTCTCCCTGCTGGAGCCTGGGATTATTAACCCTATTCCCGCCAGACCCAGGACACGGGTCTATCCAGACATGAAGTGATTTAGAACATTCATTAATGGTGACACTTTCCAGGATGTCACTGTCATGAACTGGAAAGGGGAAAAAAAGAAGAAAAAAAGATACGTTTCCCTTATTGCAGTCCAGGCACTCAGAGCTCTGAATAAAATGTGCCCTGTGGTCTGGGAAGAGCTTCATACAATTAAATATTATTTGTTCATTTGCACTAGTGAATGCAAAGCTGCAGAAGCTGGGACCAAGTTGTAAAACCAGTCCTTTGAACCAGTTGTTCAAGTAACTTGCCCCAGCTGCACATCAATTCTGTTTTCTTCTCCACTATGCCGACAAGCAATGGTGTGCATATTCTGTTATTCCACAGGCAGAGGAAACTCCTTTAAATTCAAAACACTTAAATATAGAATTATTGTTTATTTATAATTAAGAAAATAGGTAGTGCCATTTTTTAATGTTTTTTACATTGCTAGACATTTTAAAAATATATATTATTTATATATATAAGTGCAGGAAGGACTATTATATATCACACTGGAAAACAGAATGGAGTTATGGTGTACTTCCATCTTTCATGATATGTTGAAGTTACAGACTTAGGGAATTATGGAGTAGATTTTATTATGCCACAAAAGAAAAGAGTTTCAAATAAGCTTCATGGCCAGACATTGATAAAGAAGATTGGACAGTTCATCTATAAATTAAGCTAACAATTTCTCTTAGTTTGACTGCTGTCACTTAAGGATACAGGCTTCCTTAAGCCAAACTGTATAAATAACGCAGCAATATTTTCTGAATTAATGAAAAAATACTTCATTGTCTCAGTACTGCTGGAGCAGAACTGAAAAACAGCACTTTGTAAAAGAGCACTTGGTTTGGGATTTCTGGAATACTTAGAATTTTTTTGGCTGGTTTTGTTTTGGGGTTTTTTTGGTTTTGGTTGGGGTTTTTTTAGCAATGACTTTCAAGATGTTAAGAAAATATCTGAAATACAGAAACAGATAGGTCATGTCAGCTATACTGCAACAGTTTGGGGCAGGCATTTCTGTACTCAAAAAAAATCCTGAATAGTTGTGCTGGAGAACTCAATGTTAAAAATCATGTTCGCTTTTTTCAAAGTGAACAGAAGTGTAATTTACTTGATTAGATTATTTGTTATTGAACTATTCTATCTGCTTCATCCATATTAACCCGTCCAAAAGAGACTTATTAAAAGCCTGCTACTTTCCTGTCTGAAGTCAGTGATGACTATACTTGCCTTTCCTGTTATTTTGCCTAACTTTTTTATTTTATCATAAAGCATGAAGAAAAGGAACTCTAGTAAATTTTCAAACAGCCCGTGCTAAATGATCAGTTAGTATTTTCTTTCAAAGACTGAGATTTTAAATGCATCTATGGTTTCAAAGAAATGCCAATGACTATGTAATGCATAGATTTAGTTCACAGTAAGTTAATTGGTAAACATCTTTTGTATATATTCTGCTTGGTAAGAAGTGCTTACAGATTTTTTGCTTTATTTGTCCAATACAGCTGTAATTTGATGATACATCTATTTTTAAATTTTGACAAAAAATTTAAAAGAAAACTTCAATTAATATTTTTTTAAAATTCCTAAGGGAAAAAAGCGAGGAGATCTGGGGCAAGCATGGTGTTTGGTATGTAGTCTGAGCAAAGACTTTATTTATAAACTGAAAATTTTGGTCTGTTTCTTAACAAAGCTTTTAGTGCTGCTGACTTCAGTAACCAAACTTCCCCTCCCGCTTCTCCCTCCACAAGCCTGATACTGTTTTTTATGTAGGCACAGCAAAATATGGCCTGAAAAACCTCAAGCCCAATCAAAACAATACACTTGAGCATGTCACACATACCTCTCCCCCAGTTCCTTGGCATCCCATCCCATCCCATCCCATCCCATCCCATCCCATCCCATCCCATCCCATCCTATCTTATACTCTGATACCCTTCGCCAGGATGAGCCAGGTCACTGCTAATCACAGCTCTTAGAGCACGGTTCTCTAACGCTGCTGTGAACAAGGAGCTCAGTGGGATGGAAAAGATTTCAGGGGCTTGGCAGTCATATGAGTGTCCAGTCATCTTGTGCAAACATCTCTGCTGACTAGATACCTGTTTGGATTTTGCTATAGATGCTCTTTGAAAGGAAAAAATGGAAAAAGCACTTTAAAAAAAAAAAGCTAAGTATCCTATCAAAACATTTGTAAGTATTTGAAGCTTGAGGCTCTGAAAGTGTGCATACTCAGCCAAATGTAACTAGCTAATTGTTAGCATTATTTTAAAATATTGCTATAGCGGAATAAGCAGGCATGATGCTTAAACACATACAAGATTAGTTTTTCAAGAAGGAAACTCTGAAAATTAATTTGCACATTAAATTTTCTAGTTTGAGTATTCATTTTTTCAATTTTAAAATATATTTACACTCACACTACTTGTGACCTGATCCGGAATATAAAGTCTAAGCCTCAAAGAGTGCCATGTCTTCCAAGAGCCTCAGAATCCAAAATTTCCAAATCCTACTTCTAAGAGTCACGCTATTGCTATTCTCAAAATTGCCAAAGTTGAAACAATTGGATCCCTTCTTCTTTCATGTATGTTTTCTTCTTCTCAGTGGTGGCACAGAAGAACTGACAGGCCTCTGAAGAAATTGCATGTGTGGGATGTTACATTCCTTTTACAGGCTGATGAACCTCACTCTTTGTTTAGATATAATCTGTGCACCTTTAGATGGAGACAGGAGTTTTTGTCTGCGTCAGGGTGACAAGGGCAGCAGTAACTAACTGCTACGTAGAGAATAATACATGTGGTTTCTAGAAAACAGAAAGAATGCATTGAAAAAGCAACATAAGGCACTGAGTCCTCCAAATAGTGGAGCACCTTGGGTGCCTGCTTTTCCATCTGTTCTCTGTGCTTTTCTTCTCCAATGAATATATTCTGGCATCAGCAAACCCTGTCATTGGCTGCATAAAG
The DNA here is from genome assembly GCA_002844005.1 of Limosa lapponica baueri. NCBI lineage: Eukaryota > Metazoa > Chordata > Aves > Charadriiformes > Scolopacidae > Limosa > Limosa lapponica. The sequence goes on from KZ506488.1 coordinate 36,994, forward strand.
TATAAAAATCCATGTTTTACTCTAGAACCACTAACCAGCTTGCAGTACAGCCACACTGTATCCTGGATGCCGTATGAGGAATAAGAAGCTGACTGGCTTCTGCTCACCCTGGTGCTACTGACACACAGGCTTTTTTACTGAGTGGCAATAGCAGCTGGACAATCATGGACTTTTTTGCTCCCCTGGCAGATGGGAGCACATGATGACCACCCTTCTTGCCCTGTCCTAGTTATGGTCCTTACATCAGAGTTTCTAAAAGGAGAGTTTAGGTCGAGATGCTGGTAGCCAAGGGAAAAAGCACGGCATGATGGTACAAGGTGGTCTTTGTTGTTTCATTACCCTCATAGATTTTTTTGAGGTCTCCCTGTGAGGGCTGCAAGTGTCTTTAGATCTCCAGCTGCACTTTTAACCTCTGGATTACACAAAAGCCTTTCACACAAAATGGGCTATGCGAAGATGTTGGGAACTTAGAGAGCATCAGAAGGTATATCTCAGTGACAGCATCCCAATATCGCTGACAGAGTGCTGACAAAGCAAGCTGAGGAGCTGGACACAGCGCAACAGCACCAGTGTGTCTTGCTGGAGGTTGCATTAGTGACCCCAGCAGGGAGCGACCTGGTCTCCTATCAGTGCTGCTTCCATATGGCATACACACCCAATAGGGTGACCTCACAGTCTGGGAAAGCTTGAAGCCACTCTTCCAAGGACAATGGACACTTTTAGAAATGTTGTTTAAAAAAAAAAACACCACCACAAATCCAACATCACCACCACCACCACCACCCCCAAAACCAGCAAAAAAGTAAACCCCCAAATCCCCAGAAAATTAACAAAAACCCACACACTGCTCATGTCAGGGAAGTTGGGAAGCACTGCAGCTTCAGGGGGAAAGAAAGACCAAACCCAAACATTTATGAACTTTGAATATTTATGTGGGGTTGTTTTGTTTTTCATTATTTTATGTCAGCTGGTGATGAGCCATCGAAAGCGTCGACGCTTAATGTTTGAGCTCCTTGGCTGCAGCAAATCTTCTAGAAAAGAGACCATGTTTGAGTTGGTGTGAAGGCACAGCTGCACTTAATGGCATTAAAAGAAAAAAAAATGAATGATATTTTTAGCAGTAGTATTATACCCAAGCAAACATTTCAATAGCAATAGTGTGAAAAATAATGGAAAAATAAAATTGATATTAAAAGTGAAACAGCCCTTCAGAACTGAAAATTAAGAAAATAATTGATTCTTTTTCTTTTTTTTTTAATTGACAGAACATTTGTCAAAACTGTCTCTTTTTTAAAAAAAATTGACAAGACCAGCAAATCTATATTTTTTTTTGTTGTTGTTAGAAAAACAACAACATTTAGACAAATAGCTGCTTGGCTCAATTATAAGTGTGGCCTGTTTCTGTGGGTTGATCATGCCTGGTGCCACTCCCAAGAACATAAAGACAGGTTCTGCATTTGCTGTACGGGAGAATAATTTTCCTATAATGGTGAGACATCCAAGTAACCAATTATGGTCAGACCTAAACCAATGCTCCTGTAGCTAAGTGCTTTCTCTACTCCTAAATCTGGCAGTATGGTGTATGGCTGGGCATATTGTGGAAATGCTTCACCAATCTGTGCTGTTTCTGTAGTTTTTGAAGCTAACTGCCTGCCTGCATTGCCTCCACACCTAACTTCCAGGGTAGGCTTGTGAGCAGGTACAGCGCCATCTCAGCAGATGGGCATGAGTGAGAGCAGCCTGGAGACCACATATGTGCACTGGGTAGGGATAATAAGGACAGGATTGCCAACGGGGGAACTCAAGAGGGCTTTTATCATGGAGAAGGATGATAGAGATGCTAGAGAAGGAATGGGGTATCGAGCTCTCAGAAGTCAGCTTTTTCTTTGAAATTACAAATGAATGGTTTCTCTGCTTGTGAGTCTAGAACTGAAAGACTATTTAATTTCTAGGTTTTGAGGAAATGTCAAAGAGATGGAGGGATATCTTGGTAGCTTTGACTAGTTATCTCCGGAAAGAGCAGCAGAATGAACTTGTATAGACATATTGTTGATTTCTTTATGTACTTCACTGGTTAGTTCAACAAGCTAAATCTTTGACTGTGTGTTATTTTTGCATTGTTTTCCATTGCTAAGCATGTCACAGCGTGTCATCTCAATGCAGTAACTGGGCTGTAACACAGGGCAGGTATAGGACAATATAAATTTTCCCAGCCAAACTGGAGCTATAAAAGAGCTGCTAAGGCAGAGACCAAAGGAGGCTGCTCCAGAGAAGAAAGTTTGTGAAGGAAGCAGCAAGATAGTGTGATCATCCAGAAAAGAAGCAAACCCAATGGAAACTGAGTAAGTGACAAAATAAAAAAAACCTAAGATGTCAGGATTGATTTAAACATAATGAATGTTGAGAACAAAGAAGAGAGAGTCTTTTACTTTGTCACCTGCAGGCTGGCATTTTGAGGGTTTTTCTTGTGAAGTTTTCTTTCCTGCAATTGACAGGACTAAAAATACTTTTAAAGTTCTTGATAAAATGTGAAAAGTGAGCAATGCTGCAACAACTGCTTGTAAGTAGACAGGGGTTTTGCATGAGGAAAGGAGATGATCCTCTTTGAAAGACAAGATTTCCAAAGGAGGTGTGTGAAACCTATTAATTTCCATGGGAAATACAAATATATATCAGGACAGTATATGCCTACAAATTTAAAATTAATGTCTCATGCTATAATGCATACAAGGAACCTGATGTATTATATTAGGAGAAGAGCAGCCAGACAAAATTGTAGAAAATTAAACAAATACATTATGTAACTTGATGTATAATCAGCAGTATAAAGTTTGTTTATGTGCCTATAGCTCCTATTGGTACCCAAATATTATGCAAATTTATCTCCTAACACTATCCCTAGCATAACAATGTATTTTTGTTTTGGTGCTTTGCACACAGCTTTTGCTGTTCATGCTGTAACACAATAAGTCTTCTGATTGCAGCATGCACTATAATTTAAGGCTTGATTAAAAAATTCACTCCATAATGGATCTTTAATGGTGTTCCTTTTTAACAAGGAAAGTAGAAGTGATAATTAAATAGAACACAGGAAGGTTTGGTCCTTATTTATATTGAGCAATTTTATACCTCTCCAGCATGTACCTCCTTAATGTATGACATGCATTTCCAGTCGTGTTAAGATACACTTGCACTAAAAGAGTAGGGGGCAAGAAAGTCCCAGATTTTTATTTTTTTTTGGGGGGGGACTTGTCTTTAGGGGGAAGGGGAGGCTTGTTTCGCTGGGAGAGTCAGTGGCAATACCTCTCATAGAGTTAGTAATGTATGAAAAGAAAGTAACAAAATCAACTTTCTACTCTGCCTCCTGGGGATTTAGTCACAGTCACACAAATGTGTGGAAGTATGCTCCGACCCAGAGACGGGCTCCTGAGCTGGTCAGAAAGTGATATCATCTGTTGCAATGAAAAATCTCAGTAAAATCTAATACCGTCTTTTTGGTCATGCCAACTTCCCTTACCAAATTGTATTTTACTTTAAAAATACCTTTTAAATTAAAAAACAAACAAACAAACAAACAAATGAAAAACAGTTCTGGAGGAAAATGTTAACCAACTGTTAGTTTTCCATCCAACGTGGAAACTGAAGCATGACAATACTGCAAGGGACTCCTCCTCTCCCCCCTACCTCATGCCTGGCAGCACAGACATTGTGGACAGATTTCCCAGAAGTTTCTTGCTATGAGTTGCTGTCTGATGGAACTCAATGCTTTGCGCACTGCTCGGAGCGGCACTAGTGAAGGTGAGAATCTATCTATGTTTTTTTTTATATAAGACTAAGTTTATGTTATTTACTATATTACCATTTATTTGACTTGATACCATGTACAGGTATCTAAATATAAAACCTTTAAAGTTGCGCATCCCTCCTTTCTGTTAATATTTTCCATCTTTTAAGTCGTTCAGACAAATCAGAATGACAACTTTGAGCCTGTTCCACATGTTCTGCAGCTGGACAGCCCCCGTGCAGCGACTGATCCAGAGCTCTTTCTATTGCCAGGTCCTCTGGTCTCATTCACTGTTCCTTGTCTTACTGCCTGCCTATTAGTTGTCATGTGAACAAGTCAGCTGCCTCATCCTTTTTCCTCCTTGCTGAAAAATTATGGAAGCTTTTGCATGATTTTTCATAATTTGCTGGAATTCCACAGGGACTAATATTCCCTGTGCTGGTTTAAGCAACGGTTTCTGGATACAGTTATCACAATCATTTCCCCCAGTATCACAGGACTTCTCAGAAGATGTGGGGTGAATAGATTTATTTATCGCTGTCAACAAAATCCTTCCTATCAATGGAAAAAATAGTTCACATTCACCTGTGGCTGTCTTCTCCATATGAGTCTGTGTGATCCTTCCTTAGTCCTGCTTCTTTACGGAGAAGAAAAGTTGTTCAGATGAACACCCTTCCCTTTCATAACTGAGACCCATAGCAACACGCAAACACCCACAAGTAAGTTAAGGACCTATACTTTAGGGAACAGACCTAATGATTACTAATTCAGGGAAGAGAGCTAACAAGTACTGATGAGGCTGCCTAACTCAGCAACCCTCTAATAGGAAGGCTTGTGGGTTCTGATCTGCATGTAACGAGGTTTCAACATAAGGGTCCAGTAGCAATTTAGCATACTGAAGGTGTCACAAATATGTTTGCTCTGTTTTATTCTGGGCCAACAGTAAGGGCAGAAGTGAGATGCTCTACCTGAGAACGACTCTTAATCCAGGGTGTGTTGGTTTGCAGACATGAACTGGAAACTGGGGAATTATTCTTCTTCAGAGAATTCCTTCAAGCCAACTTTTTGTGTTTTGGTTTTGCTATTACAGTGTGGCTGTGCACCGTTTTTTAATAGTCTCCTTTGGTTACAATTCCTTAAAAATATGTGTATGTACATATAAGCGTGTATAAAGACAGAACACAAACAGTAGAACTGGTGAAGTCCTTGATATTTTTCTCTTTATTGCTCTGCTTTTTCCCCTCTGCCCAGCTCCCCATTTTACAGCTCTGCTTTCACATTTCATCTGTTCCCTGGGATGTCCCTGAAAGAAATAAGGTCCCTGGCAGGCTGTCCAGTTTGTTGGTATTCTGGCATGACTTCTACGCATTTCTTATATAAGGAAGACTTAATAAATAAATACCATTTTTAGGTATGTGTTTCTTAAATCCCTTCAGTCTGGGACTTTGTTTTAGGGAACCTCTCTTGCAGACACAAGCTTATATAGAACCTTCAAACAACCATGATAGCAGCATTAAGTGGATTTTTCAGCTTTTAAAATTATTTTATCATAATTGTGGCTTACCTTTGCTTTCTCTTTGCTATTAAACAGCAAGTTCCTAGAGGTAAAATATTCACGGAAGAGTTAATAAATCTATTTGATGCAAAACTGTAGTCAGATTAATTCATAAGTCAGTAATGATGTGATAACAAATATAACTGCATCCAACTACTGGAGTTGGAGTTTGTCAGTGGGATCACAGAATCATAGAATTGTCTGGGTGGGAAGGGACCTTTCAGATTATCGAGTCCAACCATCAGCCTAACACTGACAAAACCATCACTAGACCATGTCGCTAAGCAGCACTTTTAAATACCTCCAGGAATGGTGATTCCACCTCTTCCCCAGGCAGCCTGTTCCACTGCTTGATAACCTTTTCAGTGTAGAAACTTTTCCTAATATCTACTCTAAACCTCTCCTGGCACAACATGAGGCCATTTCCTCTTTTCCTATTGCTTGTTACTTGGGAGAAGAAACAGACCCCCCAACTCTTTACAACCTCCTTTCAGTTAGGTGTAGAGAGCAATAAAGTCTCCTCTGAGCTTTCTTTTCTCCAGGCTTAACAATCCCAGTTCCCTCAACTGCTCCTAGGTGCCCAGGTCTTACTAGCTTACTTGAAGAGCACTTTGGACTTTGTGAATTCCCCAGCTTTGTTGCTCTCCTCTGGATGCATTCAAAGATCTTCACATCCTTCTTAAATTGTGGGACGCAGAACTGCACACAGTACTCAGGGCAAGGCCGCAACAGTGTTAAATACAGTGGGACAATCACCTCTTTTCACCGGCTGGTTATACTGTGCTTGATGCACCCCAATAGGAGGTTTGCCCTCTTATCGGCCAGGGCACACTGCGGACTCATATTGAACCTGCTCTTCACCAGCACCGCCAGATCTTGTTCTGCAGGGCTGCTCTCCAGCCACTTCTCTCTCAATTTATTCTTGTGCCTGGAATTACTCCATCCTAGGCGCAGAATTTGGACTTTTTAGATTTCATCCCATTAATCATGCCAGTACAAGAAGGCTAAATTTTATTCTGGGAGGTCAGTAGACCAAATGAGAATTCAGGATTTTTTGTGAGAAACAGCACATTGTTTCAGGTTCTGAAGTCCAAATATTTTGGGGGATGCCTAGGGCAAGAAGCTGGCGTCTAACATATAGGCAGTATACAGTACCCACCAGCTCTATACCAGCTACTGCAAGCAACTTGCAGTTGCTTATTCCAAGCTAGCTTCAGCACAGAGTGGAGATGGCAGGAGAGAGGAGTAGCAAGCAGCCAGACATCATTTGGCATTCAGGCCTCAGCACCAGCCACGTTGGAGACATGAGCAAGGCCAGTTGTTAGCATGTTCTTACTGCCTGCCTGCTGCCAAGGGCAGATGTCTACCAAGCCATTGAGAACAAGAGCAGCCAGGAGCTCATCCTGCTTCCCTTGTGGAGATGACACAGGCAGGTTGCCAGGTTGATGCTGTGATGTGGTGACTCCTGTAGTACTGCAGATATTTCAGAAAGGCTCAACTTCTCAGTGGTGTGCTACCTAAGTCCTGGCCTGATGTACAGAGTCTGGAATTCCAAGATATGCAGAGCATCAGTAGAAGTTCTTCTGTGAGGCTGTAGAAAAGGGAAGAATGGGCTTTCCTAACCCAAAAACATTCCTGGAAAACCAGATAAAGTATACATCAGCAAACAAATAAGCACAATAAGTATGTATGGTCTAATAAGCAAAGACCTCCCACATCATAAGTAGACTAGAAACAAAAATATAGGTTCCTTAACAGTGATCTATAGAGAAAATACAAATGACTCGTTGGGCTAGCGAGCAGAGCAAAAGTGTTACATAGCAAACAGATTGAAGACTTATTGACCTGGAAGAGAAACCTGGATGAATTTAGTGAAGAGAACGGTGCAAAATTACTACAGAATCTCCTTTCTTCGATACATGCCACAGATCCAGGAGGCTTGCTGTCTGCTCTAGAGGCTAATATCTCCGCAATTCCCCAGGCTTTCGTTACTGAGTTGCTTAGGTAATGAATCAACACTTTTGACCCTTCATATGTGAGAGAAATAGTAAGAGAACCACTATTTTCTCACGCAAGACATTATTCTCACCTCCTTGCTCAGTGACAGCCAACTGAAAAAGGTCCCTGCTTCTATTTGTAAGAACTCAGTCTATCAACTTTATTAAGATCTGGTGCTGTTGTTGCTCATAATAAGTGTTTTGGCATAAATCAGTGTTTGCTTTCTTTAAAATAGTAAGTCTTTGCTAACCCAGTTGTTTTCAATTAGAATGGGCTAAGGAGCTCTTATACTGTTGTACTGGATGCCTTGGGCTGGTTGTGTCTGTTGAGCTACGCCTGCAGGAGAGCCTTCAGCTGTCCACCAGCAACTGAACAGGAATATGAGGAACAACACTTGGTGGCTTCTACTGCACAGAGTACAAAACTTCAAGTGGTGCTGTGAGACATGCATAGTTCTGTGACAGCCTGAAAACACACTAGACTTCATGGCTGCAAAGTCTGCCTCACGTCTGAGCTGTTAAGTTTAAATCTCTGCAGGATTCAGGCAAGCGTTAGTCAGCCTATATTTGGTCTGTGTTTTCAAGCTTATTACTATAAAAAGAAAAGCATGTATCAGGGTTTGTTTTTAGTTTTGGTTTGTGTGCATTGGGTTTTGTCTCCCCCAAATAAAAGCTAAAATTCTGAAGCAAAATTCTTTGTACTTCTTACTCTAATGCACTTCAATGATTATGCAACATGTGGCTCATATTGCAGGAAAGTCAAGAGAAGGATGATGAAAATAACTGGAGACAAGGGAGCAGTACAAACATTGAAAAGTTTCAGGAAATAATAAGCTTAGAAGGCAGAGCAAAAAGTAACTGGACTGAGATGGTCAAAACTTTAGTATGTCATGAAAAATCATTGGTTCTTTATCTTGTCATGTAGTGACAAAAGGATAGGTATATATAAAGGAAGACGAGGAGAGTGAAAGCTTCTTTTCAATCAAGCAGCAAGCCTATAGCATCCATAGCTGTTGTGAGAGCTGGCAATAAATTTTAGAGGATTTGATAAGAAATAGCCCCATCTCCCCCACTGTCAAAGCCATTGGTAGTAAACAGTCACATTAAGTTAGAAGTTTTAAGATATAACTGCCCTTTTTAGGACAGTCAATGGATATCAGAATTAAGATTAAGAGAGTCAGCTGGGTGAATGATGCATAATATGGTACAGTTAAGTCTCATACTCCTTCCTTGGTAAATGACCTGTGAGTGTGCTGAAAGTTGTTCTTGCTCAAAATTTAGAAATATCAGTGAACTTTTTTTGAGCCATGACTCAGATACTCAGACCTTAACCTGCTCTGCCTGCATAATCATCACCTGAATTCTTTCCAAATGCAACAGTCAAGATTTACTGCTGAATGTCTGACTATCTGCAAATATCTCCATACAGCTTCTTTGGTTCCAGAATGGTAACTGTTCATGAAATGTTTACAGAAGGCTACTGAAAATACCATCTAAGGAGCTGTCTAACAACTGTCCTATTCCTTTGTTATATCACTGAAATTTGTCAAGATGGGACTGGAAAACGTTACTGACCATAATATGTATAAATTTGCTGGTTTTAATTGATTCCCACATTTTACGTGGAAGGCAAACTCATCCCTCCTGTAGCAGGATGCCTCGCAGTTTTATTGACTAGAGAGCTTGGCTCCAGCTTCCCACGAGTGAAACCCCTCTATTTTCTCACTTTCACCCCCGTACTTTCTCACAGCTCCTATACATAGATGAGCAAACACTTGTGTTCGGTGCTGTTTGGATGTTGATCTGAAAAGTGAGCAATATTCATTTGCAGCCAGGGGTGTCATGAGTAGCCTGAGAACAGCCTGCCTCGGCAAATAAATTTTTGAGGCTGGCTTTCCAAAAATTAATTGTCTAATCTAATTTCCCAGTTGCAGCAATTTTGAAAAATTCAAACTTTTTAATTTATCTCTCTGGCAATATCTATTGAAATAGTAATAAGAATACCCTTGTTTTCCAAGTGAAACATTTTTACTCAGTTACTATTATGATTTTGGGCCTGAACTAGCTTGAAGAGGCTGCCAAAAAATGCAGTCTGGGACACAAAAGGTAGAAACTGTACTGAACAATCTGCATTTTGGTTACTGCAGTTCACTGCAAAAGGTTTTTTTTCCTTTGTACAATTGAGTTACAACTTCCTGAATGCACTTTGCAGGACCTAGCAGGTGAAAAGCCAGGTACAAACATTTATTTTTAAGCTTGGAAGACAGGATTTTAAAAAGCACCTAACTTTTTTAATGGGATTTCAGTATCTAATTCCCTTAGGTGTCTTTCACCATCCCACCCAAATACATCTGGTATTCAAGGTAAATGAAATTACAAAACCCATTAAACTTTCAGTATGAAGTATACTTTCCCAGTATGACTATTCCTGTTTCTTTTTTCCCTTTGAATTTTCTGACCTTTATTATACTTCACCTGAAGCTCCCCGTTACTCCAAAACCTAAAAGCAAAATCATCAACTGATTACCAAAGCATGAGTAATTCAGTACACCCTGCCACCCGACATCCATACAAATAATAAGTTAAAGCCAAATGGTTACACCCATAGGAAAGTGAGCGAGGCTATCTGAGCCAGGAGAAATACATGATACCTAGAAATACTTCTTTCTTTTTTACAAGCTGAAGTGCAATATTAATTTAAATTTTCAAACCTCTTTTAATGATTAGATTCTTTTAATGATTAGATCATCCCTTGAGGATAGCTAACATAGAAATCCTATACAGAAGTAGCCTGCTGTCCCTTGTTTGACTTGTTAAAATGCTAACGCTTGCATTTTAAAGTATTCCTGATTTGTATTGATATAAAAAATAAACAAGAAATTACAGAGGAGAAAAGACATGTTCAGAGACAAAAATAATTAAATGTCTAAAGCATTGCCTTTCCAACCTTATTTAGAGTATTTGAAATAAAAACCTGTGTCCACTGACCTCTTCCTTTCTCCTGCAGCTCAGAAGATAGGGAGCTATGATGAGTCACGACCTCCATCGCTTTCACAGCACAGCCTTCACCCCAGTACGGAGAACACCCTACTCTCAGGAGTCCACAGGTGAGGTGAGCTTGGTGTGAGGGTGTCACCAAAGCTGAAGCACGGACATGCACTGGGAATGTCGGGGACCCACAGACCCAGTTAAGGCAATGGCTGCATTCCAGTAACAAGTACTTTTGAGTGCAGACTTCTGCAGTGCAGACAGGAGTATTTTTGGGCCACTGCATGTCCTAACACTTTCCTTAGAACTCTGCTTTAGCACAAGCTAGTTTCCATACAGCTTTGATGCGTGACAGAGACTACGTACATGGAATTACTGACAACATTCCTGGAAGTTTTGGGTGACACCTGTCCTCTTGTTCTTGCTTCTGTCAGCCAGCTGATGTCAACAGTAGCTTACAAAGTTTCTGGCAATACCGAAACAGTGGGAACTTCTGCTTTTGCTCCTTTTGCCAAGGCACATTACAAAGCTGTCCATCTTTGTAGGAAGAACAATGTAATGAACTCACAGAACATGCAGAGGGAAGGTGATCATTTTGGGGGAATATATGAAAATGACAGCTTGACCAAAGGTCAGGAGCGTGCACTAACAGGCAGGCAATGTGACAGAACACTCTTCGGCCAGAAAGTGGTGGTTTGTTGTACAGATACAGTGCATGTCACCTCCCGCCCCCGAGAGACTTTGTATAACATTCCAGTTGCAACTTAAAAAAAAGAACACCTTATTTATTTACCTCCATATATTTTTAGATAACAATTCCTAGCTTTCAAATAGGGAAGGTATTGGGTTTTTTCCTATGAAGAGGGTGATCCTTCAGGTGAAATCCCAGGAATAATTGTAGCGTATGAAGGCACGGACCCCGGTCGGAGATGCAACCAGAATAGTTTATTATCACAAACACTTTGCTTATATAGTACCAAGCATCTTCTTTCCCAACTGACAGGCCCCTGCAACCCCCAACTGCCGGATGGGTGGAATTCCCCTCCATCGCTCGGGCCACCAGGCATTGTTATGGGTTGTCTGGACTTGCTCACAGGCCGTCCCCTGACAGTGTTCCTGCTGCTTCTATTCCTTCTTCTGGTCTCTGCTTCTTCCACAATCCTGTTACCATCCTGTTCTCCCACAAATAATCAAGCTAAACAATAGAATGAGCACTAGCCTGTAGAACGCATGTGCTATTAAAAGACCAAATAATGCATCCCGATCCACCATCTGAGACATACTGAGAATTCAGGGAAAGCTGGTAAATAAAATATTCTCTTTTTGGTATTAAATTCTGAACACTTCAGCATTTTTTGCCCCTGTTCTTTAAGACTGGGAGAATATTACATACAATTTCACATTTTTAGCAGCTTCATATCCATGCTGATTTCTATGAGAACAGAACATACACAACGCCTATAAACAGTTGAAAAGAAAAGGAATGTAGCTTGTGAACCAAAATGCCCTTAAATCCTCTTTAAAGACATTTCTACCTAGGATTTCAGGACCAAAACTATGCCTTTCATAGTAGAAAAACTTAGTTCCATATCAAGGTATGGATAGGGGCACCATAGGGGTATTCCTGTGCTTAACTCTGGCACTTCACTGGGGTCCAAAGACTGGGAACCGTTTTCCTCTATCAGACATGGAGACAGAGTTGAGAGTACCTGAATTAAGCTTCTCTTCTGTCTCTGGAGAGCCTAGGATGACTTAAGAGGACAGTTAAAGATAAGAACCATGAGTTCATGAGCTGCTCTAGCTGTTCTCACTGTGGGCTGAACTTTAAACTAAGCGTAATAATCATGGGTGAAACAAGGAGGCAAATGAGAATAAGTAAATTCAAAGTTTAAAAATACTTCTGCAAAAAGCAGTAGAGATGAGGGTTCCTCTCAAACTGAGGGTTTGCTTTGGAAAAGAATAGAGGCATGAATGTGGTAAAAGCTGAATCCATGAAACTTTCTGGTTTAGAGACTGCTTGTGGTGATAATTTCACTTTCCTTGCGTAATGCATGGAAGGTAACCAAATGCAGCCAACGTGAAGACAACAAACAGAACTTCTGATTTTTATTTTTTTTTTTGTCAGAGAAATGTACTTTATAGCTGTATGCTACTGCTTCAGAAATGGAGAGTATTCACGTGGCCTTACATCAAAGCTGTCTTACATCTAAGCTTGATAGGGGAGCTAGGCAGTCTTCTTAGGCTGCTTCTCTGGCAAATGAAGAGAGACCAGCTTTCCTGAAATGCCATTCCAGATGATACAAAATACACAATTACCCCAGTCCTGCCACCTCCTGAGATTAGTCTCTCTCTGCAGGAACTGGTGAGCCAGTCTTAGGGAAAGCAGCCAGATGAATCTGGGCATTGCTGTTATCCTGTTATATATGCTCCTATATATACGTAATAGGGGTAAAATAAGTTCTGGCATGTCGTGATTTGGGCCTTGTGAGGGCTTGATTTTGCAAGCTTAATATTTGTGTTGTTTGTTCAATTGTTTGAGGCAATGCTAAATTAAAAGAACGGGAACCATGTAAGACTTTTCACAGCCTAAGTAGGTGTTACAACTAGAGTGAGCACATTTTGAATTAAGAATATAGCAATCTTTAGCTTTCAAGAAGAAATGAAAACCTGCCCAGGAAATCTTTAATAGATACCATCACAAAAGGCATAATGTGAGCATTGCCTTAATTTAAATTTACTGCTGAATGTTTACTAGAATTCTGTCAACATATCTTTCATGTTTCCTTGCCCATTTGTTCTGCTCCTTCATTTTAATAATGTCTCAGGAACTTGAAAATGAATTATGTTTTATTATTGAAATGGATTTCCCCTCAGGTTTTTTTTTATACACACATTTGCTTGTTCTTAAAGTATATCTGTGAAAGTGCCAAGCATCTGGTTATAATTTGGCTAGAGCTTTTTAGGGGGCAATAGGAGTTAGGAAGAACGTGTCTGGAAAGATATAAGGAACTACAGCATAAAAACTTTACAAGCAATGCATAGGTCAGCTTTCAGACATAAAATAAGAACGTGCAGGCCCTACTCTGACAAGGTTACAGAGTTGAGCCCTAATCCTATGACAGGTTTATTAAAGTTTAACTTAGTTCTGCAGCTAAGGTGGTTTTGAAATAGATTTTGGTTTTGTATTATTGAAAAAAAAGGAAGTAAATATATGTAGACATAGAAGTGCCATGTTTATAAAGGACATTTGTAAAATGGGATTCATGAAAGAATATTATTTGTCCAACCAGGAAAAATATCTTCCCTTCTATTTTTCTGCCCTTGTAGGATACTGGTTTGTGTTTGCAACTGTCATGGTTTCAGCTGGGATGGAGTTAACTTTCTTGTTAGCAGCTGGTGTAGTGCTATGTTTTGGATTTGGGATGAGGAATATTGTTGATAGTACACTAATGTCCTTGGCTGTTGCTAAGCAGTCAAGGCCCTTTTTTCTCCTCACACTGCTCTGCATAAGCAGGTTAGGAGCGCACAAGAAGTTGGGAGGAGACACAGCTGGGACAGCTGAGCCCAGCTGACCAAACGGATTGTTCCATACCATATGACATCATGCTCATATATAGATCTGGGGGAAGAAGGAGGGGGGGAGTTCGGAATTATGGTGTTTTGTCTTCCTAAATAACTGTTGTGCCTGATGGAGCCCACTTTCCTGGAGATGGTTGAACACCTGCCAGATGATGGGAAGAAATGAATGAATTTCTTATCTTGTTTTGCTTGTATGTGCAGCTTTTGCTTTACCTATTAAACTGTCTTGATCTCAGCCCAATAGTTTTTCCTCACTTTTCCCTTTTCTGATTCTCTCCTTCATCACAACTGGGGTGAGTGAGTGAGTGGCTGTTTGGTCCTAGCTGCCAGCTGGGGTTAAACCACGACAGTGACACTGTCCCTTTCATGATTCTAAACCATTCACTGTCGTGAAGGCAAAAAGTAGTGT
>KZ506488.1:52190-75597 GCA_002844005.1 Limosa lapponica baueri
ATATAGAAGCACAGTTTCTGGAGTTTCATCAGGATGTATCTCAAAATGACAAACATTTTGGTCGGTGTCAAGGCAAATGTCTTCCACTTTGAGGGTGTTATGGTTTGAGAAAACCCATAACAATCTATTGTCGTTTAGACAATTATTCCATCACCTGATGACCCCTCCCTACCCGCAAAGGGGAATCAGGGAACACAAAGAAACACAAGGGTTGAAATATAAATAGATTTAATAGACTAAGACTAAATAATTAACAATAATACTAAAGAACCAGTACTAATCCCGATACTGATATAAGCTATGCAAGAGTTATACTCAGCCCATTCTATCAGCAGGAAGCTGTGCACTCCCAGCAGGGATAGCAAATGGCGGACACTGCGAGTGCAATGGCTTCAGGAGGAAGGGAAGGCCTCAGGGCTCCGGCACTGGGGCAAGGAGTTGTCTGGACCTGCCACCATCAAGGGAGAGAAAGAGCTACGCAGCAAACTTTTCTAATTTATATTGAATGTGACGTTCGTGGTATGAAATACCATGTTGACCCAGGTTGGCCAGCCTGGGTCAAATGCCCAGGCCTTGCTCCTCCTTGTCCCTGCACCTGGCAAGGTTCAAAAACACTAACCTTGAATCCCACAGAGCTTGGCTGGCTATAAAGTAAATATTTTCACAAATTCAGACACTGGAGTCTTCTAAAAGTGCAATTTTCCCCATCATTAGAAGAAAAGTTAGTCCTGTGTCTCTCAACCCACGACAGAGGGTATTACTCTTACAAATGAATCCTTGCTGGTCTGGTGTAATGCATGCGTCAACATCAACAGTTTGCCATTTATTCCCATTCTGTTGTGCTCACACTCTATGCTCTATTGGATAGAGTGTAGCTCCGTGGTGATTCAACACCAGCACAATGATCAGGTATATGGTGCATACCAAAGCATTGCATATCGTTAAGACAGTGGCTTTGCTCTCAGTGGGATTGTGGGTGAAATTAACCAGATACCACCAGGACTGAAATTTCTTTTCAAACTCAATTGCATTATCCTGTATCACTTTCTGAATTTTGGTGGGCACGGTGCTTTCTTCACCTTCCCTTATAATTGTGGCTGTCATCGATTGCATCCACAGTTGGGCCTGTATGCAACTGAGAGCCAAAGAAACATTGTTTTGGTCTACATCAAGTGCATTTTTTATCAGCTGATGGTCTTTTTCACTCGTTCCTTCCCACTGAGGTAATAATTTGATAAAAGCCATTAGTGGTTTCCCAAGGCTGAGGGAGAGGACTGTAGAGGAGGTTTCAACTTGTTTAGATCACCAGTGGTTGTGACTAGTTTACTGGAAGCGCCTCAGCATCTATACTATTTAGGACTCCCAATCCTGTTCCTAAGATACCAGTCACATCTCTCTTCAATTGTTGTGAGAAGGTAAGGGTTTGTCCATGTTCGTCCTTTGAGTTGTCACAATTGTGCATGCAGCTGGGGAATGGACTTCACAGAATCACAGAATATTCATGGTTGGAAGGGACCTTTGAGATCATCGAGTCCAACCGCAAAAAAAAAACAAACCAACAAAAAACCCCACACCACACCCACCCACAGACAGACAGAAACCGACAATCTCGGCCACTAGAGCATGCCCTGAAGTGTCATGTCTACACATTTCTTAAACCACCTCCCTGGGCAGGCCGTTCCAGTGCCTGACCACTCTCCCAGTAAAGTAATTCTCCTAATATCTCATCTAAACCTCCTCTGCCCCAACTTCAGACCATTCCCTCTGCTCCTGTCATGATTCCCTTGGGAGAAGAGGCCAACCCCCACCTCTCTACACCCTCCTTTCAGGGAGTTGGAGAGGGCAAGGAGGTCTCCCCTCAGCCTCCTCTTCTCCAAACTAAACATGCCCAGTTCCCTCAGCCTCTCCTCGGATGACTTGTTCTCCAGACCCCTCACCAGCTTGGTGGCTCTCCTCTGGACACGCTCCAGCACCTCAATGTCCTTCTTGTAGTGAGGGGCCCAGAACTGAACACAGCCCTCGAGGGGAGGCCTCACCAGTGCCCAGTCCAGAGGCACCATCACTGCCCTACTCCTGCTGGCCACGCTGTTCCTGATCCAGGCCAGACTTGATGTAGTTAAATATCCCAGATTCTCAGGACTTTGATACCCAAGTGTGTGACTAAAACGTAGCTCTTAGCAAAGTAATGCTTTTGTGAAATGGAGAGAATATAAAGATAAATTGTGGTCCCAGGCTAATTACTTCATTCACATTGTTTCACTCAATTGTGAAGCCCACTGCATATTCCAGAGTAATTGAATATTTGCATCCTTAATTAGAGTCACTATCAGGGAGATTAAATGACTCTGTTTTTCACAAAGGACAATAATGTTGTAAACCTGCCTTTGAAACCACCTCTTGTTCTTGACCTTGGGGAAAAAGATAAACGCATATACACTTCACATGCTACAGCTGATGCAGAGCCCATGCAGGAGACAGGATGACATGGTAGATGTATTGGGGCCAGGAAGGGAAGGTGGAAGTGCAAAAATGCAGCACAAGCTCAGTGAACAGTGGCTTTTTTTTGTTTCTTTTCTTTTTGGTTTGGTGAAAAAGAAAACAAAACAAGAACCGAAGAGGGAGGAAATAGTTTTACTTGGACTGAAACAGCTATTCTGGGGGGACTTGGACTGAAGTGAGAGAACCATTTACAAAATAAAATGTGAATCAATCTGGAAAGTTCTGTTTATAATGAAAAAGTCATAGTTCTTGAAACCAAAGTCTCAAAAATGTAGCTTAATGCCAAAATGAAACAGCCCACATCAGTTCCTGAACTAAGCCTGAATTAGTGAGAAGAAGAAATCACCCAGTTTTAGAACATTCATGCAATGTTCTTTCCATCAGTGGCATTGGTACAGTCCCAAATTTCTTGAGTGCCCCACAGGCACCTCTGGGAGACCCATGCTGTGCATCTCAGACATGCTGTGTCCATCTCACCATCCACTTGACCTGGATGTTGACAGAAAGTTCCGTGCAACTGCACCTTCAGACTCATCCCATTTCCCTGCCCACAGTGACAAGGGTCTTCCATACCAGTTCCTATCTTGTCCTTAGAAAATCCTCATTGCTTAAGAGAGCCCAGGGACAAATCAGTGTACAAAATCCACCTCAACAATGGCAGCCTAGAGTCATTTGGTGTACTTTGTGGATTTATTTTCCATGCTTGTGTGTAGGCTCTTGGACATGAGAGAATGTCTTCCTTTCTTGATCTAGTGATGCTTCTTAAGAAGGTTTGGTAATCTGCATGTGTCTCACACTAAAAGGTTATTTCTCACTACCTTGCCACCTTGAAGTCCAGAACTTGAGGATCAAGTGATTGCTTGCAAATTTTATTTATTGTTATTTGATATTTGATTCAAGTAGATTTCTAATTTTGTCATGAAGAAAAAGCTTTTAAAGCTCAGTCTAAAAGCTCCTTCAAGGCACAAAACTCTGAAAGCAATGATAAAGGAAAACATTTTTTTTTAATTTTTTTAAAGACGATTTGTGGAAGAAAAGGGGTGATTTGCTGAATTTTTACTTTGGAGAGTGTGCTGATAATGGGCGCTCAGGAGGTGGAAAATAAAAGAGCTTTTTTTGCTATGGTAGTTCACCAGAGGAGGAAAAAATATGGAGAAGAAATAATTCCATCAATATGGAATTACTCTTCAGATTGTTTATCCATACCTGGTTTTGATGTTTATTATTAACAGCCAATGCTGTTACAAAACCGAATCACTGCAAACCACTGTGAAGTGATCATTAGTAAAGACAGGCTGCTCCTGCAATAACTTCACTGTGAACACTAGGGCTGGCACCTAATACAAACTCCTAGAGAAATTTAGCCTGAAATAACGTTTCTCTGATATTTTCAACTTCTTTTCCACGGAGCATGGTATATTGTAGATCCATCTTCATCAAGCTGAATTAGCTCAGGAAGAAGGGACAAGGAAAAATCGGCCAACACACTAATACTCAAAGTACACGGTATCTTGTGGAATGATTTACTTTCTCTGTGGCTCAGCTGCAAAACAAACAAAAGCAACCCTCCTAAAAGTGCTTGCTTCTGCGGTTTGCTGCCATGGGTCAGGTTACACTGGAAAATGAGAATTTCACTTTGGTTCCTGCATTGACTGTGTTCTTATAGGAATAAAGCATAGTTCAGGTGTTATACAATCCACTGACTGAAGTGCAGTTTTGGAGTCAGAAGAAAACGTCTGAAAATCTTCTAAGGAGAAAAGAAGGGAAGATGATGACTGGGAGATAGATACGTATATATATATAAAGGAGTATATTTTGAAGCTGTACTAGCAATAAAGAGATGAGGTGTCACAATTGTGATTGCTGTGCAGAAATTCTGAGGCTAAATCATTGTCCCTTGGGTATGAAAATCAATACAAAAAGTGAAGAAGTCTTGTTTCCTTCAATTGCAGTTGTCAAGCCAGAAATGGCAGCTGTGAAATACCAGTGAGTTTGAGACTATGACTGCTGTTAGCCTGTGTAATGATGGTATGGAAGCACATTCCCATGTGTCAGCACAAGTTATGCTGTTCTGATGACTGAAGCTGTCGGCAAGGACACATTAAGCCAGCTGAGCTAAATATCCTCACTTTCTGCTGTGCACTGTGTCTCCTTTTGCCAGTGAATTTGGACAGCAATCATGCACATGCCAGCAAACAAAAGTGTGCCAGCTTCCCAGCTGTCATGAGCCAGCTTCGTTCCCTTAAAGCCAATAGCACAGTGTAGATTTACATGAGCACAGTGGCTGGCTTGCAGAAGTTGTTGGTACCTTGAGTGAACTTCTTGGAAAAAGACTGTGCATCAACTACTCAAAAAAGTTATTTTTTAAGGAATAAGAATTTTTTCTTTCAGCATGGAGCTTAGGAAGGACTGTTTGATGAAAGGAAGGAGCTTAGGAGCAGTGTTTGATGAAGAGGTTCTTCTTTTCACTGGAAAAAACGCAACATCTTTCTTCTAATTGTTACAAGCCAATCAAATGAAAAAAAGTCCCTTGGTTTTAAATAGAAACTTGAAAAAGTTTTGATGAAAAGAGTCCTTCCTTTTAATCTAAAAATTAAAAATCTCAGATACTACACTTTCCTTCCCCTCTACTATATGATCTTTACTCTCACTGCTGTTAAGGTCACACCTGAAGTACTGTGTCTAGTTCTGGGCTCCTCGGAACAAGAGAGACATGTACATACTGCAAAGAGTCCAGTGAAGCTCTGCAAAATGATGAAGGGACTGGATCACCTCTTATATGAGGAAAGGCTGAGAGTGCTGGGACTGTTCAGCCTGGAGAAGAGAATGTTTTGGAGGGGATCTTATCAATGTGTACAGATACATGAAGACAAAGCCAGGCTCTTTTCAGGGGTGCCCAGTGACAGGACAGGGCACAAACTGAAACACAGGAGATTCCTCCTGAACATCAGGAAGCACTTTTTCAATGTGAGGGTGACCAAGAACTGGCAGAGGTTGACCAGAGAGGTTGTGGAGTCTCCATCCTCCGTAATATTCAAAAGCAGTCTGGACCTGTTCCTGGGCAACTGGCTCTAGGTGACCCTGCTTTAGCAGCAGGGTTGGAGAAGATGACCTCCAGATCTCCCTTGCAACCTCAACCACTGTAATTCTGTGATTATTATTTCCCCACCCCTCCACACACCCCCTATATATTTCACCACTTGTTAATTCCTTCTTTTGAAGCACCAACAACTCAACACCAGATAGGAAGAGGGACTGAGACAGTGGAATAAGACAGAGTTGCTGAGTACTTATTATCACAGATGTTGCAAGGCACTGGCACATGTAATACCTTAGGGGTATCAGCTTGTTTCAAATGAACCCATTTGTACTGTGATTCACACATCTGGGAAGATGTAATATAATTTTAGCCAGTTCTGGATTTAGGAAGGCTAGGTTCAGTAAGGGCTGGGACACAGGTTATAGCCAGCTGCCATGAAAATATATTCTTCAAAGGTTTTAGAAGAAAAAAATATGGCTAAAGATGCTTTCTTTCCCCTTTAAAATTGTAGCAGAGCATGAAAAAATAACAATTTCTTACCTATGTGAAATCCAAATCAAGGGAGAATCAAACCAGAGTACCACATTTCAACAAATGTATTTAAATTTAAATTACAAATAACTTTCAGCCTTCTTTCAGAGGCTGTTAGGCTCACTTGTTTTTCAAAGTAGTAAGGGCAGCAAAAGAAGCAAAACATTTATTATAACGGAAAAACTTCCTGCCTCCTCACCAACTGCTTTAGCTGCAATTGTAAGGATGGGGACATATAGTGAGTTCCTAGGATAAAAGAGCGAAGGAGATGTATTCTGTTGGAGAAGGTAAGGAACTCTTCTCTTGAAGTGTCACTCTTACACAGTGGGTGATGATTTGTTTCAAAGGTCAGAGTCTAGAACTAACCATAAGTAAAGCATAAATCTCTTGTTGGAGGGAGGTGAAGGTGTCAAGTTAATGGAAGAACATCAGTCCACAAAGCCAGGCTTAATTTGATGGCTGCTTTGTTCCCTCCCCCTTCCCAGGAATTTGGTGGGTTGGCTTTCTGGCCCACAGTTTTGCCCTTTAGTGGGACAGATCTTCCTGCAGAAGATATCTTGGAATTTTTCGCCTGCCCATGACATTGGTTTTCTTTGCAGTTCTTCAGCCCTGCTTTCTCCAAGCATCCAGTAGTAAAGTGACTCGAGAGATTCCAAGAAACAGTTTGTAGGAATTGAGTGGTAGCTTCAAAGAGTGGAAGTGAGAACCCAACGTGAAGCACACAGACCCTGAGTATCTTTGGAGACACCATTCCTCCTGTGTTCTACCTCACTTGAAGCTGAAAACCAAACCATTAAACCTGCTGCCTGCTGGTAAGTCACTGTGCTCTTTAGACCTGACTGTTGTGTAGCATTGAGTCTTTACACTGTAGGAGTAACTATGACTCTTGTAAGACGGGACCATAGTTATTAACTGGGCTGAGCTGCATGGGTCACACCTCCATGCAGTTCCACTGGATACCCTTCAGGGTAACCAAGCTGACCTCCTGCCCCAGTGTGGAAGAATTATATTTACTTCCTCCCTATCGAGTGGCTTCACCGACCACTCGATAGTAATCCCAAAGGTTATACAAATTTCTGGCATTTGTTGCCCAGAGTCCTTTCCCACGGATGTAGCTGGGCTCTGTCTGACAGTTTCTGAGGGGTGCTGTCAGGCATGGTATGCCGTCATACTCGGATTGTCAAAATGGGTTGGCCTATGCAGATTGCTTTCATATCAGTGGCCACACAAACTAGTCTTATGGACTGGAAAGATAAGGTGGTCACTTTTAGCATCAGGGACCACGAGAAACTGGTGGAAGAAGGAATGGATTTGAGAGGATTGGAGTTTATTAACGCAGAGATTGGTTACTTTGCGTGATACCATCATGATGGGAAAGATGGGATCTCGTAATGATTGTAAATCATGATGCTCACTGGATGTAGAAAGCTACTGGCTATGACTAGGTGGACGAGCCACCTTCACAAAACATGGAAAAGGAACACATACTCTGGTATGTGCTCAATAAATAGCCATTAACATTCGTGAAGGGAAATGTGATTCAGAGCCCCAAGTCTTTCAATCTCATCCCACAATTATATAGGTCCGTACTTTGTTCTTTCCGGTCTTTTCATATATTTACCAAAGATATATGGTAAGTTATATACTCTACCAAAGTATCATGCTAAAAGTTGGTGGCAGTATTTTATATAAGGCCTTATTAGTGCTGAGTATACTGAAAGGAGTACGTCACAAGACGTCTGTCTCGTGTTGTATTCTGTCACATAGTTTCATGTTTTAATTAGGTCGTATAATGAAATTAAGCAGATATATTGTGAAGTAGAAACTTTAAGAGCCCGTAAGTATTTTTGTTTTGAATGAAGAAATACAAAGCAAAGCAATTAATGATAAGTTTCACACAATGTGAGATAAGAAATTTTTGATTACCGATTCATAGGTATCTGTCTTTCAGAGGCAGAGCATGGATAGCAGTTTTATAAAGAGGACAGCCCCTTGAAGATAAGGGAACAGCTAGGTAGTTTTTCCTCTACTTCCTAAAGATAAGAAATTATCTTCCTCCTGATCATGCACTTAAAACAAGTATAAGGTAAGATAGAGATAAGTTTCTCCTTTTTAACTAGAAAAAAAATGCTGATTAAGTTTTGCTTTTCAAGGAATTGCCATAAAGAAGGTATTTTTCTTCCATTTATAAATGCTGAAGAACAAAAAAGGAAAAGAAAAGGGAGTTTTATTTTACAGGTTTGGCCATCCAAACTTTATTGCAAAGAAAGATAATATTTCCCCACTAAGTCTTAAAATGAAAGGTTTCTATTAAATGCTACTTTTCAATGGATTCTGAACGAGCTGATTGATTTTTTTAAAAGCTTTGTTTCTGTACAAGTTGTAAGCTCCAGTAAGGCACTATATTGCATTTACAGTTTGAGTTTTAAATATCGAATAACTGTATGTGTACAAGGATGATTAATAGAAAGGATGATTAAGTATTATATTACTATATTGCAAGTTTAAAGGAAAATTGCTACAGCATTGATCATAATGTGCTGGGTGGCACTGATTTTCTATAAGTGAAAAGTAGACAAGGAAAATTAATATAAGCTGCAAACAAGGAGCAAATAGAAATATTTTGAAAATTTGCAGAGATTTCTTTGAAATGCTTGATGTCCAGCTTTTCCCACTGTAGTGGGTACAGAGTATTCATTAAGAACTGGCTGTTGATTAAGGTGACTGAATTATAGCTAATGTCTTTGATGTCTAGAGGGTTAATTAGTTAAATTAATAAGCTTTGAGGACCATTTTATGTGCCTTATTTTTACTAGAGGGACCTAGAGGAAGAAGATGGTTCTCCCTTTCAAAACTTAATCATGATGTAGAGTAGCAAGGGCAGAAGGGACACCCTGTTTCTACATAAAGAGATGAGATTTGAAGTGTAGGTACATGATCCCTGTAACGCAGAGTACAAGGTGATTTGGCTGCATTGCTATAACCCCTCATTCTTTTCAAAACCAAATAGGGAGTCAGTGTGCAACAAAAAAAACACTGATGGGCAGCACAGAAAAAAGATTTATGCAGTCCTTCAAATCCTGGGGTCTGTAACTGATTTTCCCTAGAATTTCATCGGCATAATGCGACTTATTCTTTCATTGGTGATGGTTTCTGTTCATTTTTCATGTAACTCATTTTCCAAAGGGGGGGTGGGAGGGAGGAAAATAAAAAAGGGAAAACTGGGAAAACTGAGCTAGTCTTACATGAATGACAGCTGTTGAAACGTGAGACACTTAGGGAGGGATCATCAGGGTGAAAGATGTTGTATAAAAGCAACCTGATTTTTAACCCAGCCCACAGCAATTCTTGCTGTAAGGACAAGAGTGAGATATGGAAATCAGTCTTAGGTTTCTGTTTTTTTCTTCTTTGGATAAACTTACTCCCAGACAAGCAGTTGATGATAACAGCCTTTTTTTATACCCCTGGTTCACTTAGGCACAATACCATTACTTTGTATTCTTGATTCTTTTGCCTCTGGTCCAGGATTTGCCACAGCCCAGTGCACTCCATCTCTTTGTACGTCAATCACCATGCCTCAGTAACACAAGCGTCACCCCAGAGGATGGTTGTGCCTCTGAGCTTTGGAACCTTGAATAATGTGGGGTTTCCAGGCTGTTTATACATGTCCAATGGTCACCTGACTCAATTCCAGCTTAAGATCAGACTTTCAGCCCTTTATAATCTCACTTTACATCTAATGGGTGGGTAAAAAGAAAGTGGACATGTCTGTTGGTAAGTACTAAATTGAAAGCACCTGCATCTAGGTAAGTTAGAGGCTCCTTACTTCTCTTTCTCCTTTTCTTTTACCCAGTAAAGCCCAGCGCTGTTATCTGTCAGGAATAAAGTGTGTCTGAGTTTTCTTATATCCCAGCAATAAACCCAGAAAACATGCAAAAACACTTGATGTTCCTATGTTTGGCAGAATACTATGTCACAGGTTTGTTAGTTGTACACAAATCACTATCTGGAAATTAGGATTCAGCTAGGAGGAAATGAAATGATCTCACTACAGGCAGAGCCCCACAAAGGTGAAAAAAAGGGGTCTGCTGATAGGAGAGTGATGGCATGACAGTAAACAGCGGGGTTGGAATAGCTAGATGTCCCTGGCTTGGTGAGAGGCGGCTTTCTAATGTTCTGAACAGAAATTGAGGTTATAGGTACTAACCCTAGTCCTACTTAACGGTCACTGGATTAATTTGAACCAGAATTTTATTCTGTTTCTTTTCCTATTGGGAAATGGGACCAAGAGGCCCCTTTATGCAGGCTGTCTGCCTTCTTCATGGCCGAATGCGCTTATCGTTATCTTTGCTTTAGAGAGGAAAACTTTATCTTAAATAATAGGCTGTGGTTATGAATCATGAACTCTATTGCCTAGGATGCTGCTACTCACTTGCATGATAACACAGATTCTCATCATCTTTCCTGTCCCTGAATTCTAGAAGGTAAAACACTTCAAAAAAAATCTTGGATAAATCCTTACTTGTCTGCCCCCAAAAGCAAACTGTCCAGACTGATGGGAATGATTACGAGTAAAGTCCTTGGTGAATATGAGTGAGGATTGCATTACTCATTATATTTGAATGACATTATTTAACTGATTATAATTATACAACAAATTAGACATTTGTTTAATGTAAATTTGCCCAGGGCATCATTTCACAGATTTCTGGCAAGTCTGGTTACTGTTAATCTTCAGTTACTGTGACAATATAAAACATCTCTTTCTGCTCCCAACTTTTTCCTAGTTTGTTGGTGCTTTCAATTTGATAAAAAAAAAAAAAAAAAAGAAAGAAAAGAAAAAAAGAAGAAAAAGGAGTATTTAATTGCAGTGAAGACATTGTGAAGGCCCAGTGATATGGATATAGTAAGCATAAATCCCCGAGCATTTCCGTCATCACTCAGAAATCCAGAGAATTCTTGACTTTTCAGTACTTGTCTCAAGTTGACAAATATCAACATTTCATCTTGAATATAGGTAACTGTTGCTTGCATTCTGTATTCCAACAGTTCATGGGCCTTTCTCTCTGGTTTTGTTAATTTCTTAAGTATTCTTCTTCCTCATGAATTAAGTTTTGTATTTGTTATTTGAAATATGAGCAAATTTCCATGTCAGTTCTGAACAGAATAACAATTTTGCATACACTGATTTCTGAATTCTCAACTCCAGGTGCTGTAAAGGAGGTTGTTCTTTCTCAGTACTTGTTCTCTACACTTCTAAATATAAGACATCTTTGGATGCACCAAGTTAAAAGTCTTTGTTTGTTTGTTTGTTTTTTTAAATAGAATTCCCTGATATGTAGGTTTGTCACCCTCCTGTCCACTGCTTCTTAAATGTGACTGGTACCCAAATATCTAAACCCCAGCATTCAAGATGAAAATGGAGAACGTTACATGTCAGCTATGTTACAGCATTATGCATATGATCAGATTTTGTGTCTTTGGGGCTAATCAGTGATGTCTTTTAAAAAAAACAGGATACTTTGTTTTCTTAGTTTTATTTCTAGCTAGAATAGCAAGCTGATGTTCTCCATGTCTTGCTGTGTCAGTTTTTCAAGTCTGTCTACCTGTGTGTCAGATTTTGGCACAGACGGTATCTCATTCATAGGTCTAAGAGAAGTTTACCCATATGCATTTCTCTTCATAGTTTGTATGAGACTGGAGGAACAACTGTTCCTTAAAACCTAGAGGACGATAAACATTTTATAGAATAATAGTAATATGCTTGAGCATGTAAGCATTTGTTGGAATTTTGCCTATTCCATTAATGACTGAAAGGCACTACGATTGCATTGCTGGGTGGCAGCCATTCTGGAATCACCTGTTGATCATAGACTGTTTCTCAGTTCACAGAAACCATCAAACTTGTAACTTAAGTGCTTAAAACTCTCAAGTTCTTAAAACTCTTATATAGGATGGTCAATTAATTGCAAGACATAGAATCAACTGTTTTGCTACTGGTAAATTCAGTGTTAAATAGCCATCAGTTTTTAGCTAAAAGAATGACAGAGCACTTGGGTAATCTATTGCTACGGTGTGTATTTTTGTCTATCCATTAACATCATGTGGGAGCCATGTTGTTAGCTGATTTTTGTAATTTTGAAATACCTTTTCTTCTGTAGCAGAACAAAAGCTTTTCATGTAAATACTCTGTTACCTGAAATGTCCCTCAAGTAATGCATTTAGTGTTGAAAAATCAATATATTTGTCGTGTCACTTTTGAGGCTTTTCTTTGTATTGTTTTATAAATATGAAGTAAAGAAAATACTGAAATGAAAAGAAATTTTAAAATAGAGGATTAGAATGCTTTGTTCCACAAAGGTCAAAATAAAATGTTTTTACCTATATAAATATTTTTTTCAATTTTCATCTCAAAAAATAATTTTCACAAAACACTTTACTTTTGATGAACTGTCATTTTTTATATAAAATATATTACAGGAAAAAATAGCTGACTAAATGTATGTAACAGTAGAAAGAAATACAATTTTCATTGTCAATCTCAAGACTTGCACAAATGGTTAAAGGTTAAAGGAACTAATAACTGTCACACAAGTCAAAGAAGGGAAAGAAGTGAAAGGATTGTTATATATCTCAGCAATCACATGTATGGGGAGAGGTGCAGGCCTGAGGACAGGAGGTGGAAAGCCACAGTCAGGAGAAGACCTTCCTACAGTGACCACTTGTAGCATGATAGCATTTACGTACCAACATCCCACTTGGTTTCTATTCATGCAAGGGACATGGAAGCAAAATGTTATGATGCTAAATAGCGTGAAAATGCTCTTCATGATCACTCTGTTTTAGCCACAATGGTACTGATTTCAATACACAGGTCTGGTGTTCCATTGTGTCGAGGCACTGTGGCACAACCATACAGGTTCCTGTTACTTTTAAAATTTCTTCCAATAAATAGCATATTATATGTTTCAGATGTGGCAGTACCATGTTAACATGCAATTGCTGTACTTCCCTGGGATTTAAAATAGATTTGTTTTATTTTCCATGTAGAAGCAAGAAAGTCTGTGAAAACCTTTTGGAAGATACTAGTCACCACAACTCTGAGACAACCTCTTAAAGCCTTGCTAGCATAGCTCTCCCTGGCTGACACCTTTTCAGTCTGGCCACAACACCAAGTAATAGTTTGTAAAGGTGATTATTAGTCTGGTTTTGGCAAGAAAGCAATTGAGCAAGCTTCAATTAATTTCCAAACAAGACTTAATTCTGAATACAAGTATTTTTTTTTCTGTCATCACTAAACTAATAAAACATGGGACCTGGGGTCTGATCCAGGAAATGGCAGACTCCAGCTCTGCCCCAAAAAGTTACGTGAACTTTTGCAAGTCTACTTTACCACTCGCTGTCTCAAATTCCCCATCTGTAACTTATTATTCTAAACTTCTTTCATGATACTGTGAACAGAAATGGTTCCACACAAAATAAGTTTTGTTGGCAACTGGCATTACTGAGAGTGTACGCCACCTGATTCCTTAGCCATACCTACTAGCTACTTCCTTACACAATGTAAATCTGACTTCAAAGTTCATTCAAGATTTAACAAGGTAGATGGCGCGGTTCGTGTGGCAGTGCACTGGTATGTAAGGCACTTTGTTTTGGAGAAACCATTTGGGCTTCTCAAGGTATTGAGATTAAAAATTATATGGGTATAATTTTTCACAAAATGTAAGGTCTTTGCTCCAGCTGTGGGAAGAACAACTGGTTGTCTATTTGTGGAGCCCGGGGAAGGAGGTGCATCCATTCTCCTATCCTATCCTATCCTCATGGCTTGCTCTTGTGAGACATATAGGTAGTGCCCCACTTACCTCCTCTTTTCATGTTTTTAATCTCCTTTTTCTCATTTGCTTCTTGGATTTTTTTTCTCCATTTACCATTTACCACTCCTTGTGTTCTTCTCTTTTTGCCAGCCTTTCTTCTGTGTCTTTCCTGACCTTCCACTCTGAGTGACAACTAATACAACCTAAGTGAAATGGGGACCCATTTTCAATGGGGGCAAGTTTTTAGCTTGTTAGGACTGAGAGAGAAGCTGTCTTTACTTAAGGACACACTGCAACTAATGGTGATCTGACGAGATGGTGTTCTGGGAACGACAAGCACAGTGACTGATACAACATGAGGTGGAAGAAAACCAGCTGAGAAGAGGGAGGACACAGCAGGCTTGTCTGCAATTCATTTGCAGCATTACCTTCTGCTTTCACACCTCTGAATGAACTAAGCTTGCTGTCTCAGCTGAAAACACATCTATTTCCATACATTTTTATTAGAACTCTCACTCCAGTGCGTCCTTCTGTTGCAGTGCATTACATGGTACAACATAGTAGTGTGATGAAATGAAATGTCAGACCTGCATCAGATATATTTAGAGTTATATGTACCTGTGTCCAGCTATTAGGTTACAGAGCCCTTTCACTAGGTGATATACATCATTCATTTGTGAGTGATTGGCATCACTCATTTGCCAAGCTCAGCTAGCCTTATTATAATGGGAGGCTCATCTTTGTCACAAAGGTTCAATGAGGACACAACTTCATGGCCCTGGCTCACCTCCCTTTGACTGACTTCCTGCAATTATATTTTATTTGTTTTCCCCTGTTACTGACAAACTTTACGTCTTAAGGATTCTCTTAATTTATTTGGTTGGAGTTAAATATTTTTGTTTCAAAGGCAAGTTTGATCTTTGAAAAATTAAGCTGAAAGTATTTGCTTTTTTCCCTAATAGCTTTATCTGTCAGGCTTGCAAGTTTTTATGAGAAACAGCTGACTGGCTCTTGCTGTTAGAG
Source organism: Limosa lapponica baueri (assembly GCA_002844005.1). Classification (NCBI taxonomy): domain Eukaryota; kingdom Metazoa; phylum Chordata; class Aves; order Charadriiformes; family Scolopacidae; genus Limosa; species Limosa lapponica. The sequence goes on from KZ506488.1 coordinate 67,098, forward strand.
TGGAAGTAACTCCTTTATTTGCAAGGGGTAAATAAAATGTAAATGTACACAGACTTGTTTTAAAATTGATTTGGCGTTTTGACCTAAATATTAAAATGTCAATGTGTATGTGAAAGACCTAAGGCCCAATCCTGAATCATAGAACCATAGGATGGTTTGGGTTGGAAGGGACCTTAAAGATCATTGAGTTCCAACCCCTCTGTCGTGGACAGGGACGCCTCCCACTAGACCAGGTTGCTCAAAGCCCCATCCAGCCTGGCCTTGAGCACTTCCAGGGATGGGGCATCCCGGTATCAGATGTATCAAATATAGTCTTTTTAGAGGTGGGAGGAGAGGTAGCGATATATAACACTGCTTGGATTCCTCATTTCGCAGTGGCTGTTGGAAGCACTTGTGAGAAAAGAAGCCTGCGACCACTTACACCACCTGTGAGAGAAGTGGCTGGATGTAGGGTTATGGCAGTGGTCACGACATATGAAAAAACCCTCAGCTATGAAAATCTTAGATCCAACAGCCAGGCTTTAAAAAATTAAGTTATACCCTGCATAGGTATTCCAAAAAGCCCAGATCCTACTTAGACACATAAACAAATTTTTCAGATATAAAAAGATCTTGCAGACCAGACTTTTCATTTAGCTACTTATATACTATTTATGCACCTTTAGAAATCTGTAGTGTGATGACTCTCCAGTATCTGACTCTGTCCATCATCAAACTTGCTCCCACTGTCACCAGCGAATTGGAAACTCTGCATCAGCCTCAAATAACTAAACAGGAGTAGCTTCTAGTAGACTAACAATAAGAGTAATCTTATTCAATATCCTCCCTTTAGTGTAATTTAATATTAGTCTTTTAAGGACTGCAGCTTATTGATTTTCAAAGTGTAGCAGACATTTATATTCAGGAACCATAGCCTCACCATGGAACTTATGGAGAACATCCCTTGACTTTATGAGACTGAGGAGGAGGTGTATTTTAAAATTTTTGTAATCTGCAAAGTTTTGGGACATGATTTGGATTTACAAAATACACACTTCAATTGAATATTTGCACTTTGATAATTATTGATGATGAATGGGGCAGGTGATACCTTCCAGTGTTTTTCAACTTGTTTGAAATTTAGGAAAACAAGATGTCAACACAATATTCAGGTGTTTTCCATCTCAGATATAAAGGGTAGATACGTGTAGATTTTTTTTTTCTTGACAGAGTTACAAATTAGCAAGTACAGCTAGGTTTCTTACAGGTGTAAGTCACCATTAAGTGGAGTTTTGCCAGCTCTTACTAACTTGCTTTCACCACTGTGAAGACCTTTTCAAGTTGCTTTTATAATTAGATACCTTTATTTTTCTTTCCCATACTCTGTCCTCACAATGCCAAACATGTTTATTTTTCACTTTCCAGGAGACAGCAGCAAAGGGGTGTGCGCTACATCTTCCCTCTTAAACTGAACCTTGATTTTTTTCAAGGTTCTGAGTTATACACCATTTGAATAAACCACATTGTATAATACAAGAAACTCAGAGGTCGATTATAAGCCAAGCTCTGCCCTTTTGAAAAACCAAAATAAGATGCTTTTCAGAGTGTACACCATCAACAGTACAGAATTTCACCTCTGGCTGTTGTTTAGCTTCAATACCTTTCATTACAATGGTAAAAAAAAAAAGCAGAACTTAATCTTTAAGTGAATGAACACCAAAGTGGCGCAAACCCCCCTAGTTATCCTTCCCTATTACTGGTAACACATTCTTTCGAGCTTGACATTAAAGGAGTTCTCAAGTTATGCACAGAGTCAAAGAAAAGGAGCTGGAAGTGGCCTCACAGAGCCACATGGTGATTTTTTTTCTTGCTTGGGCTATCCTGAGAAACATGGATGTTTCACCTCTAAGGTGCACTTTCTTTTCTTTGCAGTGAATGGTTGAAAAGTCCTTTTCTGCAATCATTCATCTTGATTTTGTCAAAGGGAAATCATAGTCATTATAGAATAGTCAAAAGCTGTATAAAAAGAATTAGAAAAAGGTGCATCTAAAACTAAGCATATTCAGAAAAATAAAGCCGCAGGATAGCAAAACCCCAGCATTTTAGAGAGTGCTTGAAATCCTAGAATTTATCAGCTTTTCAACTTTGCAACAATTTGGGTGCTTCTAAAATCATAGAATAATAGAATCATAAAATCACAGAATGGTTAGAGTTGGAAGGGGTCTTCAAGATCATCTAGTTCCAACCCCCCTGCCATGGACAGGACATCTTCCACCAGACAAGGTTGCTCAAAGCCCCATCCAACCTGGTTTGAACACATCCAGAAATGGCACATCTACAACTTCCTGGGCAACCTGTCCCAGTGTCTCACCACCCTGACAGTAAAGATTTCTTCCTAATATCTAATCTAAAGGTACTCTCTTTCAGTTTAAAACTGTTACCCCTCATCCTGTCACTACACTTCCTGATAAAGAGTCCCTCCCCATCTCTCCTGTAGGCCCCCTTTAGGCTGCTCCCCAGAGTCTTCTTCAGGCTGAACAACCCCAACTGTCCCAGCCTGTCCTCACAGAGGAGGTGATCCAGTCCCCTGATCATCTTTGTGGCCCTCCTCTGGACTCTCTGCAACAGCTCTATGTCCTTTTTATGTTGGGGGCTCCAGAGCTGGACACAGTACTCCAGGTGGGGTCTCACAAGAGCAGAGTAGAAGGACAGAATCACCTCCCTCGACCTGCTGGCCACACTTCTTTTAATTCAGCCTAGGATACAACTGGCTTTCTGGGCTGCAAGCGCACATTGCTGGCTCACATTGAGCTTCTCATCAACCAACACCCCCAAGTCCTTCTCTGCAGGGTTGCTCTCAATCCATTCTCCACCCAGCGTATATGTAATGTGTTTGCCACCTAGATGATAGATACATGGACAGATTTTTGTATTCACCCCTCCCCTTTCAATTTTAGGTAAAATAGCATGATAACTCCTTCTAACCTTAAGATAAAAAGATTTCATATTTCAAACTGTTTTCTATAGAATTTCTCTGATCACCACGTATACGTTCCCCGGCATCTTATACAAGTGTATTTATGTATGAGTTCTATACTGAAATGGATTGAATGTTTTGAAGATAATAAACTTGGGAAGCTGATCCGGAGCACAGTTGCATGGAGTTCTACATAAAAAGTGTTATGAAACCAAGCAACTTAATACATAAGACAGAAAAAAGTGACTCACCTGGTTCTCTCTTCTAACAGATGCACATTGCTCACCTTTCCATCAGCTTATATTCGGGAGGAAACATATATATATATGAGCATTAATTTTACATCATTTCTGCAGAGTCATTCCAACTGAGAAGCAGGCAAGCATGTCCTTTAATAGCAAGTTCATTTGTCCACAAATGTTTAGATTCATAATGAAAGGTCTTTTTGATGATCATTTTCTGTAAATGTGCAAGAGTGTAATTTTACTAACATAAAATACATTATTGGTAAAAATCAAATATTGGGGTTGCTCTACTTAAATATTCACCAACAAGTCACCAACTTTGCTTTAAAGTCAGGTTTGTGAAATTCCCACATGCTCGTTACTCACATAAGCCACACAATCAAAGAATTGCATATGAAATTATGAGGAAGGAAGAAAGAAAACAAATGGATAATTTCAAAAGATGGTTTGCCCATCCTGACTCCAAAGATATTCAAACAGTTAAGTATATTAAGGTGAGATTTTTTCAGTATGTCTTTTAGCAATTAATGGAGAAAAAAAAAAGGAGAACAAAATGTATACAAGCCCAAATTTATTGGTAATTTTTGTTTTTCTCAGCTCACAGTATATGAATGGAATTTATGAACTGAGCTGCTCTGAAATCAGAGTAGAAAAGTAGCAAATACACGTTTATTTACCTCATGCAACTCTCATGTTCTTTTGATTGAAATGTTTCTCTGCTAAAACTTTCGAGGCAGCATAAGGAAGTTAGCTCGCAATCCCATTGAGTCCTTTTAGGACCTAGTATATCCAACATATAGATCTCAAATTCTCAGTGTTTGGTCACTTATGCCACTTTCGTATTTTTCCATTAAAAACAAACAGAAATTGTTTTTAAAGGAGCATATCACCCTGATTGCCACTGAACAGCTCATACATCAGGACCTTGTTTTAATTGCTCATTTGTTCATTATGACACTAATTCATTCAGAACAGTACTTTGTCAGTGAAATCCAGCTACTAGAAAACTAATAATCTCCAACTGTCTACTCTCTGGAAAAGCAAGTATACTTCCTTCTTATGATGCATACCTAGACTAAAGTTATGGGTTCTGCTGTAAATTGTGTTGGGCTTAGTACCATTAGTAACAAGTATTCTTAGAAAGTAGGATCTCTCCTTACTCAAATTCAATAGAATAGGTTAGTTTAAAATAATCCTACCGGAGTATTAAAATGTTATAATTCTTTTAGGGTTCTTTATAACTTTATAAGTTCTTTGTTTTCTAGGTGTTTGTAATGAACTATGATCGTGTTTCAATCTTTTCTCCATCTTCCTAAAGGGTAGTAGTACTAGGAACTTTTGAGTTTTGATGGAAGTTGAGATTCTGATGTAGCATCTCCTTGACAGATGCAGTGGTTTTACAATATCTAAGCATCATGAGAAGTATAGTGATATCACAAGAGTTGGCAACACAATAATGAAGTCATTTCAACAGATGCAGTTTTAAGTGGGCATTGCATGCAATATAGGCAGGGAAGGTTGGTTACATTCATATAACTTGTCTTTCAAGTTATTATATACCATCAGTACTCATCATCAAAACATGTAAATTGGTATACTTTCAAACCCAGCTTGTTTGTCTTAGTTTTACGTCCTCTACTACTATAAAGAGCTGTAAGCAAAATCCCCCTTTCCTAGACTGGTGCAGATCCACTCTGGTATAATCTTTTCTTTTCTTTTTTTTTTTTTTTTTTCCCCCACACTCTTGTCCTCATCAGAATTTCAGTGTAGGAAATTCTATGCATATTACACTGTGGTATAGGAAGTTGTGGTCAAGTTCTTCTCTAAGCATTGCTGCTTTATATCCAGAAAAACACTACTGACTTTTGTGGAATTGTTCTGGCTTTACCAACACACTGGACAGCAAAACTAGTCCTTTGCTGTTTTATCTGACCATGGACTGATAATCTCTTGGACTGTGTATTCCCAGCTGTTAGCCTCTCAGAATACCACCTTTAACCAGGATTTCCAGGAACTAATCCTGTTGCACTTGTCAAAGAGCTGAAGACCTTCTCAGCTGTCAGTTTTGTGCCCAATCCATTATTGCACTGTTGCGAAGGCTATGCTCTCCACAGGAGGAGTTCTTGCAGAGAAGCAGAAGTATTTGTATTTGTGGGGTTTGCCTATACTGCTGAATACTCACAGCTCTGAGGAGAACTCATGATCCTCCCATTCTGCCATGGAGAAGACAAGCAGCCAGCACAGATTCCAGTAATAGAAGTGGCAGATTCAGAACGTAGAAAATGCCTCCAACTGCAATAAAAAATAAAATCAGCACCCTTTGTGCTACTTGCTGATATATGAGGTGCTTTGGTTATCTCCTTCATAGTTTTGTTGGAGAAATGGAACATTACTTCTAGAAAAAGAGAGGCATGGGCTTAAGGCTGCCAGATTCGTTCTTGACCCTGCTTTCCTCATTTGGACAGGCACAACTGATGCATGCCCTTGGAGACTGATTAGGACAGCAAGGTGTTTTAGCTGGTGCCCATGACTAAGATATAAAGCTTATTGTAAAGAATGGGAAATTGTGATCTTACCAAAATCTGTTGTCAGTAGAAATATATTTGCTGGTGGTATAATGATGTATAGTATTTGTAAAGGTACTGCATTTTCTTCCAGCAGGTACTGCATTGGAGAATAAATTTTGTAATCTGTGGTTTATACCCTTCAGCTGGATCTGCCTCAGAAAATACTGTGCTTAGGCAGGATGGGAACCTGTGTGAGATTTACTCTGATCTTGGCACGCTAGATTATTTGTTATGGCACTCTCTAATCTTGAGGTGAGTTACATGGCCCAAAATATTTTTTAAAAAAAAGAAGCTGTTTTTGAAAACCAAAATGCTAAGGAAAGAGTGGGTGTGCATCAGGATTAAAAACAGCTCCCTAAATATATTTAAATAGTGAAATCTTTCCATTTAATTGTTAATGTAAATGTTAATATATTAGTCTGACATTTTCACTCTTGTTTACAGAGCAGTACTTGTTGCGAAAGTGGGGAAAGGCACTGCTATGCAAATCACATGTGACTTTTAAACAATATGGAAATATTTGCTCATTGACAACATCTGGGCAAATTGGGATGTGGTGTTCTGTAGGCAAAGGAGCTGATGCTACAGTGCACGTATTGATGTTGGTTTGAGGCAGCCTGCTTTTTCCTCCTGACATGGGGGATGGGGAATCCTCACTTTAGAGAGGAAAGATAGGAGGCAGAGATAGATTCTTTACAGAAGGAAAGAAAAAAGGAGATAGCAGTATTTCCTATGCAATACCTCTGCTTTCCTACTAGCATATGTGGAACCCACACCGAGGTCTGGTAGCCAACAACTATGGCATGAAAACTGTAATTTTCAATTCAGCAGTTAAAAAGACATCTATATAGTCTTATTTTAATAGTCTAAAAATACCCATGTACTCAAACAACTACTAATCAAGCAAATTCCTCTTGTCCATTATTCCGGAAGATTAACAGGTTTGGTATGAAGTGACAGCCTTTTGGAAGCATAAAACCCCACTCTGTTCCCTGCCAGAAGATGGCTAATTTTGAATTGTCCTGCAATAGCATGAGGCATTGACTACTCTGTTGTCTAGCCTAGTTCAGCCTGCTACTCTGCAGGAGGCAGCCGTGGAGGGATCTAATTCCCCATCCTGCTTAGATAGAGGAATACCCTTGGCTTTTTAGTATCTTCTTGCTGAGCCAGGGCTGTTTGCCACTGTGGGAGGTAGATAAATGAAGGAAATGGTGCAACCTCCTCTGTTGCAGGCATGGGCACTGGTGAATATTGTCACTTGCTCCTGTGGTAGGACAGAGGGTGCGTCACTCACTGGGGTAGCTGGCTAGACTCTGCTAAAAAGCTCTTCTTCATGAGGACTCCAGCTTCAGCAGCTATCCCCATGCAGTGCAGTCAGTTGTGGAAACCACAGGTCATGAAATGGTAGTGCTGACAATATTTAGCCCCTTGGATTCTTCTGCTCACCACCATTCATTTTCAGGGTTATTTATCGCTTACTCTTCAGCCTAAGCAGTTGCATTGCCTGGTATGGGGAACATCACTGTCAAGGGGATCAAACCTGAATGCAGATAAATGAAAGGACAGTCCCGGCTGTGAGAGTGCAGAATGGACACGCTGTACAAATGTAAAATTTCCTAAGTTATGGAGTAAATTTTGGATTTGCAGCTGCCTTTGATAGTGGTTATATAGACTGATGTTTATTTGTCTTGGGATAGTGTCCAGAAATTTCAGTTGGGATTAGAGCCTCTTGGTGACCCGTGCAGCACGAACTTCAAGGCAGGTAAAAAAGGTAGCCAAGAGATGTACAGTTGAAGCTGGCGATCAGGGAGCTGCAAGGCTCTTCTATGCTAAATCCAAGTTACTATCTCTACGGCCACATTCTTCTGCAGCTATTCAGACAGCTGTGAAACATGCAAGTTACCCCTGGTCTGCCAGGGACACCAAAGGAAATGCAGTGTTTTCCTTGGAGAACTCCGAAAATTATTTCCTGAGTGCCCGTTAGAGTGCCTTCTAACTTTCAGGATGTGCTCAAGAGCCGTTTCCTCATCTGGTATATGAGGAAAGGTTAATTTACTCTGCTTAAGGATTGTGGGTTAGAAAGGTTTATTGTCCTTACTACTGTAACATGTTTGTATTTCTCATTTGCTCAATGTGCCTGGAGAGTTGTGATAGACACTCTACAAATCAAGGTAAGTCAATCATATGCTTAGTTTTTGCTATGAATTAAGCATCTCAAAGATTATGACAACCTCATCTTTCCCTCTTCTCCTCCCACACTGTTTCTCTCTACTTACAGTACCATTCTTGGTCCAGTGGGCTGACATACTTGAAGAACAAAAAGCTGCGTGGCTTAAAGCAAAGAATTAGAACCTGCCACACTTAGGGTAATGAAAGAAAAGGGTTTTGCCACTAAACAGAATTAAAAGTCACTATGAAGTTAGGTGAATCCACTGATAAAGTTCAGATGCTGGCAGACTTTCATTAGAGGTGTTCCTGTTAAAGAGAGAAGTGCTTCAGCTGAGCTTTCATACTAACAATCCTAAGGCTACTTTCCTCCCTCATTTTAAATTCAACCACAACACAGGTTGTAGTTTATATTGACAGAAGCTGAAATTAAGGGCAGACAGGGTTGTGTATCTTCTATTCTGGGAACTTTGAAGGTTTACTTTCCAGTGCAATAAGGAAGAGACAGAGTTGAAACATTTAAAACAATTTCAGTTTTTCTAAGACTGTTCTGACTTCTACACTTA
>KZ506488.1:75739-86227 GCA_002844005.1 Limosa lapponica baueri
AGAAAATAAGATGGAAAAAAACTGATGGAGCAAGACAAAGGTAGTTTAATAAAGCAAAAGCAAAGGCCGTGCGTGGAAGCAAAGGAAAACAAAAGATTTATTCTCTACTTCCCTTCAGTAGGCAACATCCAGCCACTTCCCAGGAAGCAGGGCATCAGTACCCATAGTGCTTGCTCTGGAAGACAAATGCTGTAAATAACAAATGCTGTAAATAACAAATGCGCACACACACACGCCCTTTCCCCCTCCTTTCTCTTTGCTTTTATTGCTGAGCAGCATCATATGGTATGGAATATTCCTTTGGTCAGTATGGGTCAGCTGTTCTGCCTATCCTTTTCCAAGACTGCTTGCTTTCTTTGGAGGCCAGTTATTCTTTTACTCCCTAAGAGCAGTGGCTTTCTAACCAGAGGCAGGTCCAAAGTTAAATTCCAGATTCAGTCGCTTTCTCAGTACCATGGATATCACAGAATCACAGAATGGTAGGGGTTGGGAGGGACTTTTGGATATTGTCTAGTCCAATTCCCCTGTCAAAGCAGGTTCACCTAGAGGAAGTTGGACAGGAAGGCATCCAGGAGGATTTTGAATATCTCCTGAGTATCTCCTTTTGAATGAGCCTTCCATTTCTGAGTGTACACTGACCTCCCGGGTGATTTTGAATGAAAAAGCGTAATAATAAATAATAAATATGCCAGCCGTTTGGAATCTCTTCTTCAGAGAATTAGCATGTACTTTTGAGCATTACATGACCCAATGCTATTTGTTAGCGTGACGCTCATTCTGTAGCAGCCCTGACTCTTGTGAAGTCACAGCAAAAATGGATTTGCACGTAAGGGCTGGTTTTGGTTGATTCTCTGGGTTGATGGGATGCCAGTTTTCATATTTCAGTGGCATTAGATGGACTGTAATGAAAAACATGTTTTCCCATCAGAAGAGCTATCTTCTGTAGCTGTAGGAGACAGCAAAAAGGTGTTCTCTCATTACCTCTTTCTACAGATAAATTCAACGTGTGTATTCATCAGAGTTTATTCATATTGATTTTTCATTTTATAAATCACGTTAACATTGCAGCACCTTGACAAGCTTACATATTAAACCACAATATATTAATATTTACTTGCTGCCTAATAGCCACAACACAGAGCTTCCTTACTGTCTAATGATATTCAAGCACGAACAAAAAGGTTGAAAAAGGTCGTTTTTACAATGGGAATGCATCTGATTTATAGCCCCCAAATTGGAAATCATTATAGTTGTAGTAATATTCTTTCATATAAGCTGTCACACGTGGAGAGCAGCTTGCTCAATAAAGACCCATTTTCTACAACAGGAGAAGTCAAATGATCATCCAACCAAAAGGCAGTAATCAAAACTTGGAAAAATTTGCTCAAGACCTCAAGAATGGGGAAGGGAAGCTGTCTAAGGAGTACAGCAATCACTGTGCACCCATATGGAAAGAGTAGGGAAAGGTCTTACTTCCCAGCTGTTTGCATTAGATGTAATCTATGTCTAAAATAACAGAAAGCAGATTTTTTCCCTCGAGCTTGTACTTCACATCTCAGCTGTTCAAGACAAAACACAACCCCACATACCACAGATGCAGTGGAGATTGATGCACCTAGGGAAGCCAGCCCCAAGGAGTGGGGGGCTTCTCCTTCCCATTGTGTTCTGGGTAATCATCTGTCCCTTTCTTTTGTCGGGGGCTGCAGTAGGTTGCATTGTTTTTACTTGCTCCTTGGTACAAAGGATTGTGCATTCCTTTTACTGGGTGTTTGTGGTCTGGTGGGTGGGGTGTTGTGGTCTATTCCATCCTCCCGAGGAGAGGAAGTATGGCAAAGAAGCTGCCTTTTGCATTAGTTCATGAAGTGAAGATGTCTGCTGGGCCCAAAGACAGCTGTAGAGCTTTCCAATAGCTTTTTTGGACCTGAGCTCAAACTATTCCCCCTCACTTGGTCAAACATTTATATTTTAATATTATTTGTGTACATGTAAGGTTAATTTTGGGTCTGTGCTAACAGTTCTGTAAAATGAGTGCTTTACTCTCTGGTTAGAATAATCTGTATCTTCTGGGGAAACTTATGAGTTTATCTTTTTCAAGTATTTAAGGGTTGCAAATGAAGCAGTAGGATTGAGGTGCTACTTTTATTCAGTGACTTATAGCTATTTATGTCTATAAATTTGCCACAATTTCTGCTTCCTTGGGTTTTTTTTATCAGTATTTTTCCCTTTCTTGGTTTCCTTTGTGTAAATGAATAAAAATATAGTATTAGTGAAATGATGTAAATGGTATTATGCTCAAGAGAACTGTAAAAGTTGAACTGATGATAACAGTATTCAGGATTTGTTAGGGATCTTGAATATCCTGCCATCCCCGTGGTCTGCTAGTGACTGTCTCCCTGGGGTCAGGGCTTTGCAAATCCATGGAGTACTACTAAAAACAGGATAAAAGTCGCTGGCCAGAGTGTAGTCTAAATTCTAGACAGAGTTGGGACTCTCTTCCACCCTTAGCTGAGATTAACCCTACCTGAAGCTTAGTTGTCTAAAATACTAAGCGTATTAGGCTTGCTAAGTGTCTTAGGCTCCCTCTATAGCCGATTGTCATAGTACAACCCCAGTCAGCAGCTAAGCACCACTCAGACGCTCGCTCACTCAGCCCCAGTGGGATGGGAGAGAGAATCAGAAGAGTGAAAGTGAGAAAATTCATGTGTTGAGATAAAGACAGTTTAATGAGTAAAGCAAAAGCCGTGCACACAAGCAAAGCAAAACAAGGAATTCATTCATTACTTCCCATCTGCAGGCAGGTGTTCAGGCATCTCCAGGAAAGCAGGGCTCCATCACGTGTAACGGTTACTTGGGAAGACAAATGCCTTAACTCCAAACGTCCCCCCTTCTTTCTTCTTCCCCCAGCTTTATATGCTGAGCATGATGTCATATAGTATGCAATATCCCTTTAGGCAGTCGGGGTCAGCTGTCCCAGCTGTGTCCCCTCCCAGCTTCTTGTGGACCCCCAGCCTACTCACTGGCAGGGCCATATGAGGAGCAGAAAAGGCCTTGACTCTGTGTAAGCACTGCTCAGCAATAACAAAAACATCTCTGTATTATCAACGCTGCTTCCAGTACAAATCCAAAACATAGCCCCATACTAGCTACTGTGAAGAAAATTAACTCTATCCCAGCCAAAACCAGCACCCTGGTGAATTAGAACAAGTTCTGTCCAGAGTACAACTCCTCCTAACCTTGTCAAGAAACTTGCTTTTCTAGTAAGTGAAGGCAATTTAAAAGCTGAAGCTTAGGGACAGGAAGCTTTAGGCACTAACTTGGAAAGCAGCCTTGCAAAGCAGGAGACTGGATGAAAAATATGCTTAGGAGCAATGCTTTTCACTTAAAAAGTCCTTTCTCATTTATAAAGCTAAAAGCACTTTACAAAAACCTGTGACTATTTAAAAAACAATCTATGTGTGCACTAGGAGCAATTTGTATGAAAACTGTGTTATAGTGGATAAAATCTGTCTATTAAATTGGAGATCGAGCTCTTATTACCAGTTCTATCACAAATTTTTGGCACCACCTTTGATGGGGTGTTTGGGACCACAATCCCTGGAAACTATACTTCCCACCAAGGCACTCAGATGAAGTGATTAAGAGCTTCTGCTTATTCTCTGCACCCAGCAAGGATTTCTAGAAATCTGCTCCTGTTATTCTGCTTCCTGAGAAGTAATAAGGTGCTTTCTGACCCATGACCTTTCAACTCTCTCTTCTGCTATTGCCCTGCTGAGAAAGAAAATATCTTTTGGATGGGGACAGTGAGTTTTCAGGCTCATATTCCTTCACGAATAGGAATAGGCAGGTCTACGGGATTCTTTTACTGAATAAATACTTTTTAAAAAAAATTATTGCAATTACAGTTTTACTGTGGGTGCTGTCAGTGCTTTCTCTCCTTCCTAGATGTTACAAACACTTTGGATTTTTGTCACAAGTGTTGCAGTCTTGGTGTTTTTCCTTCTGAGAAAGAGATCTTGTGGTCTGGCTTCTAGGAGAAGTTACCATTGCCTATATGATCTGTATTTACCTCTTTGATCACTGGAGTTTATGTACATGCAGTCTTAAAACCTGCCTGCTCTTCAGAGATGACATGGAAAAGGGATGAGGAATTGAGGGGTTGCGGGAGGAGAGGGAAGGGATTTCACTCATATGGGCTGGGGAGTGTTGGCGCTTGCATGAATGGCCAGTAATACGCTCTGAAACTCATGTTCTTGTCCTGTAAGATTGAAAATTCAAGCTCCCTGCTTCTTTATACACACTTAACTGTACTGGAGTATAGAGGGACAAGTTACAAACTCAAAACAAGCATCTTTTGTTTGAAAAGTCGCTAGATTTTTAATAAGTTTGTGGGTTGGGAGAGCATTTTCTCTGCACCGGACCTTGAAATGTGGTATTTTCTTCTCACAAGACTGAAAACATTCTTCACTAGTCACAATTTCTGGTTCTTGTGTTGGCCTCCTGTGGACTCTTCTGGATGAAGAGCAGAGATTCACAGGATGGAATAGTGTCATTTCTGACAAAAATGTCCATTTTTTTCTTAAGTGACCAAGACATTGAACTTTAAATGCCAATTCTGAAAAGAAACAAACAAAAAAAACCCCCAAAACCTCACCCAACCCTGCGTTCTCATCTCTCCACCCCCACCCCACCCTTGATGCTCCTAGGCAGAACATGGATCCATGAGGTGCCATTCTGTGATGGAAACCAAAAGGTTAAAACTTAACAGGGGAGAGTCTTTTATGCGTTAACACAGAGCAAAGAAAGATTTTATTGTTGTGAACCGGCACTGGAGTAAGCCATTTGCCGTGAGATGCCTGCAAATGACAGTGAGATAGGTTGGAATCTATCCAACAGACAGAAAGATCTAAGAGACAGGTGTGTTATTGTTGTCTCTTTGTTTCAGGGACGTCAAATGACAACTTTGCTCACGTACTTACCACGGGTGCTGATGCTACACTGCCTATGGCACTGCTTAGGCAAAAAGGCTTATTCACCCCTGATATTATCTGATCTGTTTCCCAGTAAAATGAGGGGGAAATGCCAGCCTTTTCCTTCCAAATAGTAGTATTTTTTTGTTTTGATGGTTTTGCTATAACATCTCTCAGAGCTAGGATGCTAAACATTTGAGGCAAATCTGACTACAGTGATGGTGTGGCGTGTGTTTGCATCCACTATGAATTTAATTTTTTATGAATCTGCAATCATTTGTTCTTGGGTTAGTTTAAATCTAGCAAAGTTGTGCTAAAATCAAGGGAAGTACATGTCCTAAAGCAATCTTTAGGATTTGTAATCAAACATCTCCATGTTTGTTCTTACCCTGCTGTATTTGAGGAGTCCTGAGGCCAAATTTGTCTCCCATCCATTGCATCTGGTTTAAAACCTACACCTATGGCTACCTGAGGGGCCACCCAGATGATTCTTAGAGTTGTGCACGTGCATCTGGGGGCTGTTTGATGTTGTGCTTTAAAGCACACTCATAACATCTCTTACCTGCAGTGTTGCTGGACTTCAATCATGTCCATCTTTATATGTGTCCTCCCACCTTGAGGTGGTGGTGCTTACCCAGGGGTAGGAAGAGTTCAGGAGCTACTGAGGAAGCCTGAGTTAAAACTGGCAAAGTGGCACCTGGTCAACAGAGGAAGGTGACCAAGAGATGTGGGGCCCTCTCTGAGCCTCAAACCACACCAGAGCTGGTGGGGCTATGCAGGAGAGGACCATGGATGTGCATGGTAAGCTCTGTGCCATCCACTGCCTATGTGAAGTTGCAAAGTTATTACCCTGGCTTGGACGGAGGCTCCTGATAGCTGTCGTATTATATCAGTGTCAATTACCCAATACTGAGAATGGTTTCATTTCTGAGAGCTCAGCTGCAGCCTCTCTGAATGATTTTTATTAGATAATGGTCTTGTCTTATTCTTTAATTTAACTAATTTGGATTAATATCTAACAGGGCTTCCTCTGGTTTCCTCCTTGCAAGTACAGCTGTGATCCAGTCTGTAGCCTGTCCTATTCCTTCTGAGCTGAGCTCTTCACTATAGAGTGTCAGCAAGTGAATTTCTATGTTGCTGGGTAAACAAAAAAAAAAAGCCTTTTTAAAATGTAGAGTAATGAGTAGTTCTTGCTTGGAAAGTGAATGGCACCTCAGGAAATACCCCTTATATTTCAGAAGAGCTGTGTCTGATCTCTTCACAAGCAGTTCTGTCTTGCTCAGGAAAGATTTATATTTTTTTAACCAGCTCTGTGACTAGCTGGATTTCTAACCTTTGCAAATGTCTATATAAAAAGTCTTCTCAACACTTTGCCACTAAGAGTGTTATCAAAATTGAAGGTCCTTACAGATTCTTTCTGGCTTTATTCCTTTATGGTAAGACTGTAAAACTAAACTCCTTTGTGTAAACAAAGCTGGCCAGTTATGTGTCTGGCTATCTGCTGGGGAGGTATTTTTGGAGTGCTCTTCAGGCTGAAGACATCTTGCAGCTTCTGCGAAGAGCAGAAATACAACTTTGTGGCCCGTTTGGAATAAGCAGGCCACCTGCCTGTCTCTGAATAGCTTGCTTCTTGTCGTGCCTGGGAATTAGATAAACAGGAATAAATTGTGAGCACGAAGTGTGTGAATTTTGAGAGACTGTGCTTGGTAATTTTGGTGGGAAAACCCGTATCTCTTCAGAAAGAATCTCTGCATGATATGCCTGGCTGACCTTCACAGACCATTCCTGGGAGGCCAGATCTGTTAACCTTCAAAATCAAAGAGGATGCTTCCAAAACCTCTTGATCTGCTCAGAGATGAGAAAAGAGCACTTTGTATTCACCAGCTATTTCCCTCAGTGTGGCTTAAGGAAAAAAGAAAAGGCAGCAAGGCAGCTGTGCTCCCTATGTCTTCCCCCCCTCCAGTCTTTCTCTGTCCCCTCGTTCCCCTGGTTTAGGACAGAAATAGACCTGCCATATGGAATTGCAGGCCGTTCCTTGTAAAGCCCATCTTTGATTCATGCAAGATGACAAGGAAACATGTTAAAGATCTGACTGGCATACAAAGTCATCTTTCCCGTACTAAAACCACAGGTATTGGGTAAAAGAAGGAAACGTGGAGAAATCCTGAAGGGGATGGTGACTGAAGAATGTCCACAAAATAAAATAACTATGGAACTGAAACAGAGGCATAAGACTTGTTGCCGCCCTCTACCCGTCCTTAGTGAAGTTAAGAGGAAGGAAGAAGAGAGGTGGCAGTAAATGACAAGTTAAAATACTGCAGGCTCCAGAGGACAGGTAAGGTTGAACAATGCGCTGCTGTTCATGAGGGTGCTTGTTTGGAAAGCCATCAGGCAGCCCTACAGCTCGCCATGTGTCTTCGTGTTACTTTGACCTCGCCCCGGCCAGTGGAAAGGCCCCGCTGTGCAACGAATGGCAGACGCCTGCATTTTAAAGCAGTTTACAAACTCTTCTATTACTTCGGGTTTCCTTATAAAGCTGACCTGGTGGAGGGGGGCATATAAAAGCGTGACAGAACTTAAATGAAATTCCACAACAGGCGATGAGAAGCGACCAGTAACGGCCGCCCGGCCCTGAGGTGAGCCCGGGGGGCGGGGCGGGACGGCGCTGCGCAGAGGGGGCTCCCAGCTCGGGGACCGCCCCCTCATAGCCCCGCCCCCAGCGGGAACCAGGAAGTCTGCTGCAACCAATCAGGCGTGGAGATCTAAAGGCGGGAAGAGCAGGCACTCGGTGGGGTGGGGCTATGGCAGAGGGCGGGGCGTGCCGCGTGAGTGTGAGGGGGGGAGCGGGGGGGAGCGGGGGAGGGCGGGCTGGGCTGACGGGAAAGGGAACACCCAGCGATGGTCTCCGCTCGGTCTGCAGCCACAGTCAGAAGGAATAAAGCGACCCAAACTGACCTATCACAGGAACGTGCAGCTCTCCAGGCGACCGGCTGCATGGAATGTCTGAGCCTGTCACCTCTTGCAGGAGGAGAGCAAAGACAGCGCCTGTGTGCGCTGTGGGCAGGTAAACGATCTGCTCAGCTTGGTGGCTGAGCTTAAGGAGGAAAGTGGAAAGACTGAGGGCCATTTGGGAATGTGACAGGGAGATGGATTGGTGGAGCCACCCCCTGCCATCCTTAGGGAGAAAGCAGCAGGTGGAGGCTCCAGGAGAGGCAGAGGATCCCCTGCCCTCTTGTCACCAGGCAGAAGGAGGGGAACTAGGAGAGGATGTCTTGTTTAATGTCTTTATCGATGATCTGGAGGAGGGGATTGAGTGCACCCTCAGTAAGTTTGCAGATGACACCAAGCTAGGTGGGAGTGTTGATCTGCCTGAGGGTAGGAAGGCTTTACAGAGGGACCTGGACAGGCTGGATCGATGGGCCAAGGCCAATGGGATGAGGTTTATTAGGACCAAGTGCCGGGTCCTGTATTTCAGTCACAACAACCCCCTGCAGCACTACAGGCTCGGGGAAGAGTGTCTGGAGCTGCCCAGCAGAAAAGGACCTGGGGGTGTTGGTAGACAGCTGGCTTAACATGACCCAGCAGTGTGCCCACATGGACAAGGTGGCCAACAGCATCCTGGCTTGTATCAGGAACAGCGTGGCCAGCAGGAGTAGGGCAGTGATGGTGCCTCTGTACTGGGCACTGGTGAGGCGTCACCTCGAGGGCTGTGTCCAGTTCTGGGCCCCTCACCACAAGAAGGACATGGAGGTGCTGGAGTGTGTCCAGAGGAGAGCCACCAAGCTGGTGAGGGGTCTGGAGAACAAGTCATAGGAGGAGAGGCTGAGGGAACTGGGCATGTTTAGTTTGGAGAAGAGGAGGCTGAGGGGAGACCTCATTGCCCTCTCCAACTCCCTGAAAGGAGGGTGGAGAGAGGTGGGGGTTGGCCTCTTCTCCCAAGGGAATAATGACAGGACCAGAGGAAATGGTCTGAAGTTGGGGCAGGGCAGGTTTAATTAGATATTAGGAAGAATTACTTTACTGGGAGAGTGGTCAGGCACTGGAACGGCCTGCCCAGGGAGGTGGTGGAGTCACCACCCTGGAAGTATTTAAGAAACGTATAGATGTGGCACTTCGGGGCATGCTCTAGTGGCCAAGATTGTAGGGGATTTTTTTTTGTGTGTGTGTGTGTGTGTGTATGGTTGGACTCGATCTCAAAGGTCCCTTCAAACCATGAAGATTCTGTGATTCTACATCAACTAAATTTAGAGTGGACTTAAAATGATGTTAAAGCATTTTACATTATATTTTTGGTTCATTTTTATTTATACTCTGAATAAAGTCCTGTGTTTCCTTAGAAAACTAGGACACTGATTTTCTGGGAGAAATTAGCAAATAATTAAAATCTTGAGGAAATGAAAACAACAATGAAGCATCAGCTAGTAGGGTTACAGGTCTCTGATATTTGACAACATTTTGATTTGGTTTATTGTTAAGTATTTCAACTAAGGGATGTTCTGTGCTTGACTCTGTGCTGCTGTGTTGAGGTTTAGGACAGTAGATGCAAGAAGAATTGGACTCAATTAGTTCTGCCCTGCATCTTCCGAGGTTAATATATACCCATCCACTTCATATGTTTTATTCTATTCTGTGTTCTGTTTTATACCTTTTCCTTCACTTTAGGCAAACATACCTAAATTTGATACTTCCTGTGCCTCTGCCAGGAGCAGAATAACATATTTGTGCCAGCTTTGCCTTTCCTTGTGCTCGCCTGTGTGTCTTTAGCTTCACAAAATAAAGTTTAAGGTGACCCATCTTCCTCTCTCCTCTTCCCTGCATGGGACAAAGGTTCTGTTTTCATTATTCTCTACTGTAAAATCTCAATTCTGGGAAATTTTGCTGTGGTGTCTCCTGGGAATATTTTTAGATAAGATGCTGTATTTGGTTTACGTGGCAAGGTTTTTGTAGCAGGAGGGGGCCGCAGGGGTGGCAGAAGACACCAGAAGCTGCCCCCAATTCTAACAGGGCCAGTTCCGGATGGCTCCAAAAGAGACCTGCAATTGCCCAAAGCTAAGCCCATTAGCAACATTGGTAGCACCTCTGTGATAACATATTTACGAAAGGGTAGAATCCACTGTGCAACTGCAGCTGGGAGAGTGGAATGAGAAAATGTGAGAGAAACAACTATGCATATGGAGACACCAAGGTCAGTGAAGAAGAAGGTGCCAGAGCAAAGATTCCACTGCAGCCCATGATAAAGACCACGGTGATGCAGGTTGTCCCCCTTGCAGCCCGTGGAGGACCACAGAGGAGCAGATATTGACCCTACAGCCCACAGAGGACACCACACCGGAGCAGATGGATACGCCCCAAACGAAGCTGTGACCCTGTGGAGAGCCCACGCTGGAGCAGGCTCCTGGCAGGAATCACGGAATTGTCAGAGTTGGAAGGGACCTCTAGAGATCACCTAGTCCAACTCCCCTGCCAAAGCAGGGTTGCCCAGAGCACATCACTCAGGGCTGCATCCAGGCAGGTCTTGAAA
>KZ506488.1:86731-111925 GCA_002844005.1 Limosa lapponica baueri
CAGCCCAGGATTCCATTGGCCCTCTTGGTGACGAGGGCACATTGCTGGCTCATGGAAAGTTTACTATCCACCAGGAACCCCAGATCCTTTTCCTCAGAAGTGCTTTCCAGCAGGTCCACTCCTAACCTATATTGGCATCTGGAACTGTAGCCTGTGAAGAGAAGCCCATGCTTGAGCAGATTTTCTAATAAAACTTGTGACCCTATGGGGGACCCACAGTGGAGCAGTCATTCCTGAAGGACTGTACCCCATGGAAAGGATCCACACTGGGGCAGTTCTTGAAGAATTGTAGCCTGTGGGAAGGACCTTTGTTGGAAAAGTTCATGAGGGACTGTATCCCATGAGAAAGACACTATTCTGTAGCAGAGGAAGAACATGAGGAGGAAGGAGCGACAGAGACAATGAGCAATGAAGTGACTGCAACCCCCATTTCCCATCCCCCAGTGATCCTTGGGAGAGGAGGCAGAGAAATCAGTAGTGAAGTTAACGCTGGGAAGCAGGGAGGAGTGAGGGAAAGGTGTTTTTGGATTTGTTCCTACTCTACTCTGTTTGAAAGGCAATAAATTAAATTAATTTCCCCATGTCAATTCTGTTTTGCCCATGTATGATAACTGGCAAGTGATCTCCCTGTCCTTGTCTCAATCCATGAGCTTTTTGTTGTATTTTTCTCCCCATGTCCTGTTGATGGAGAGAGAGTGATAGAGCAGCTTGATGGGCACCAGGTGGCCATCCAAGGTCAACCCATCACAGATGCCTTGTTCTATTTTTCCTCAGGAGTCTGAGCTCTGTGATCAGCCTATATGTCTCACAGTACATTTATTTCACTGCAAATTGGGCTTCCTTTCTGGACGAATTGCCAAGGGAGAAGAAAGAACAAAGACTGGAGACATAAGGCCTCTGAACTACAGTGGCCATATGAATAGGAACAAATTAATATTTTAAAAGTTCATATCTCATACAAAAATTTTTATGGTTTATTTCTGTAGTTTTTCCATTTTTTTGCTGAAAACAAGCACTTTTGATTTAATCTATTTTTAGATATTGCAATATGCTCTATACCTGGTAGTGCTTAATTTCTATAGATCAATATTACAAGACTTACACTTTGCTGGAGAGTACTCACTGACTGCCTTTTCACCTTATTACCTGTGACCATCTAGTCTTAATTATTTAAAGAAAGAAAATGAGAATTTGCAATCAGATTTGGAGACGGCAAGGGAATAGCTGCCCATGCTTTGCAACTGGCTGCATATTACATGTTAAACCACTGCACATGAGAAGCAATTCAAAAGACAGTTAAAGCTAAAGTGTCTTTGTGTGTATATGTGCATATTATGTATACATCTCTGAAGTTGGCTTCTATGCCAGAAGTACCTTTCTCCACTAAGGAATCATCATTTCAGTGATGAAAAATTTCAGTGTTAGGAAAAATTTTTACACTGAAAGGGTTATTAAGCACTGGAACGGGCTGCCCAGGGAAGGGGTTGAGGCACCATCCCTGGAGGTTTTCAAAAGAAGGGTTGACATAGTGCTTAGAGACATGGTTTAGTGATGTGGGTTTTTTTTTTTTACGGTTTTCTTTTGTTTTTTTTATCAGAGTTAGGTTGATGGTTGGACTAGATGATCTTAAAGGTCCCTTCCAACCTAGACGATTCTATGATTCTGTGATCACAGTCTGTAATTTTGAAGGACTGATGTAGAAAAGCCAGCTAAACTGTAACATTAGAAACCTAACAAGCAACAAAATGTGCAGAGTAGGCTCAATTACTGACCTTAATTTCTAAACTGAAGTGTGTGTCTAGAAGCATTTAAGTGAATTATCCTCAGATTTAATTCTGAACTCAATATATTGTATTAGTGATTTTTGGAACTCAGACTGTCAAACATCAGTTATATATCTGAGAGGTTTAGATAGGACTCAGTAGGCTTTTTTTGTTTTAGCAGATGAATTTATTGCTAAATCATCATGGAAAAAGGGAATGTCCTTAGCTGTAGCATTCAGATCAGAATGTTGTTGGTCGTCTGCTTCAGCTGTGAAAATTTGTAGCTGAAACTGTATCACATCTTTTAGTTGTCACTGTTCCTTATACACTGAAACCTCCTTGTTTTAGAGGGTTTTTTTAATAACCCAGGTAACCATAGATGTTAGGAGGTTGAATTAAATGTTTCCTGTATCCTAATAATATTAGAAAGTTACTCTGCACTAAATAAAATCCGTCTCATTTTTCTTCCACCCTGAATTACCAATCAAGTTGGTGAAAGGCAAAATGACTCCAGCTTGAGTGGAAAGCTATAGGGCTTTTGGTATTCTGTAAGCAGAGCAGAAGAAAATCGGCTCCAGGGGCCTCATGAAATGAATGCTGATTCACTGTCAGCTTTGATCTCTGGCCGGAAAGGTTGGCCTATTCCTTACAAATATTCTTTTTCATCTTCTTTGCAACTCCTTTTCTGAAAGCATGTGTATGAGTTCTCAACTGAACACAATTCAGTTATGGTGACTTAAAAAGTGTCTGCTTTCTGTGGCCGAGCCTTGGTAACCAGTTGCGTGATTATTCTGATTTAACTCCAGTTCCAGAGTAAAATATTGTTAGCCCTAATTACATCACTGGCTTTTGAGAGAAATGTAAAATGAATGTATATTATTTCCTTCCTTTTGTGAGTATGGATATCTTCATGTGTCCTGAAGATGTTTGTATATGACAGTAATTGAGAGGCTGTGCAGACCAGGGTGGTAAGAAGGGCCTGCTGGACTGCAGAGGTAAAAACATCACTGAGGATACGCTAAGTCACAGAATAGGGTTCCAGTCACTTACTGCCTCTGCTGGGGGGTGTTATGTTTGCTGCAAGATCCTCGTAAGGGTCAGGCCCTAAAAGGTTTGATAAAGATGTGGACATTAATCTTGTGCTGCCTTTATCACTCAAGGGCAAAAGCTATTCTGAGCTCTGAATAATTAAGAAGTTCTCATAAACATTGATTTTTTGTTTGTTTGCCTGATTTACTGAAGCAGAGATTGAGTAGAATAAATAGCGTATGCCATCCTTTTACTTAGCTGCAGTCTGCAGGGCTGCTGCCTGTACAGAGAGTTTGTTCTTCTATATGCTGCTGGACAGGTGTTTCCAGAATTAGATGCATGGGATTTATAAATCATGCACACAGTCAGTGATTGTCTTCTGTAGCAAAGTAAATCTAGTATCATCTAGAATAAATATTTATGAAGATGAAAACTTTTCTGGAGTCTGAAATTGCAGTAGAAATAGCTTGAGTTATGTCCTGCACGAGCCTCTCTTCCTTTTGGTTACACAAAACTTAAAGCATTCTTCACCCCATCTCACTAGCTTTCCTTGACCTCTGTCTTCCCCATGCAGTGAAACGTGTGCCACCACAGTCCTGTCTGTGCAAGAACAACTGATCAAATATGACAAACTACTATTCAATTACTGGTGACTTCTGTGTATTCCCCATCTCCTGGAGTGTTAGCCAAGTCCTGTCAGCAATGGTGTTGTGGTTTGGGCTGGGCTGGTGAACAACAAATGCTCTCTAACTTCTCTCCTAAGTGAGAGAAGAATGAGAGAGAGAGAGAGAGACTTGAGTTGAAAAGAAACTAAACTACTATAATGAAATATTAATAATAAAATAATAAAAAGAAAAGATAATAAGAAAATAATGAAATATATACTACATATACAAAAGCGTATTAAGCCCCCAGGATGACAATTACACCACTGGCAGGCACTGGGAAAGTCCCAGACTGGACTCAGCGCTGGATTGGAACTGGATTCTGGATCTGAATCCGGTAACACACAGATTGGGATCAAAGGCAGACAAAATGACAGAGTCCTCCTCAGATGCAGGCCACTGAAGAAAGAGGCTGACCCCTTTGATCCCTCAGCTTTTATACTGAGCGTGGTGCAGATGGGATGGAATACCCTGTTGGTCAGTTTTGGGTCATCTGTCCCATCCGCTCCTGCACACAAGCATGACCCCTTTATACTGTTCCGCTTCCGACCCTCCAAGTTGGTGCATAGCAAAGTTAGCTGACCTTGGTTGATATAGCAGTAAGTATAAGCAGGATCCTCTCTGCATAACATTCCTTGGTATTCACTATAAATATCCAACCTTATCTGGTAGAAGCAACTCCTATCTGAAAAATATGTTGTTAATTTCAGGGAGTTAGAAGAGGCTTAACTGAAAAGTAAATTGACTGAAAAGAAAATTGGTTCTGTTTTACCTCAGACCAGGACAAAAGGCAAGAGGGTTTGGTCTATGTGAGGTTGACTGGGTTTTTTGGGGGTTTTCATGTCTGTTCTACCACTACAAGACTGTCACATACCTCATGGAGAACATGTGATCTTGGAACTCTCAAAGCTGTGTGCAATTAAAGATTAGCAAAATAACTGAATAACTAAAAGAATACCACTACCACCTCATCCCCCAAAGCAAATGTTAAAAAAAGAATAATCTTAACTTGCACTCTTGC
The DNA here is from genome assembly GCA_002844005.1 of Limosa lapponica baueri. Classification (NCBI taxonomy): domain Eukaryota; kingdom Metazoa; phylum Chordata; class Aves; order Charadriiformes; family Scolopacidae; genus Limosa; species Limosa lapponica. Next base: position 91,210 of record KZ506488.1, read on the forward strand.
AACAAATAGCAAACATGGGATATCTGCCTGTGGAGTCACTGGCTGCTGTAGGAAGTTTTGGTAGAAAACTTGCAGCCACTGCCAACAAATACAGTAGCATCTACTAGATGCTGATGGGATGTTGCACAGCTGTTGCTGCAATGCACTATTTGGAGTCATCTGCATTGAAAGGTTTCCATGCAATTAGAGGGATGTAGGCCATCTAACGGAGTCTACTACTTGTGCCGCCTTGAGTAAGAATTTGAATGCCAGTGAGAGATGGAAATAGCTTTCTTTATTAAAAATCTGGTGAGTAATGAGAAAGGGGGATCGCAGAGTAGTTAGAGCATCTTCTGTGTTTTCAAAGGCAGCAGTAGGACTCCTGTTTGCCTGGATGAAGGTATTTTTTAATCTATAGAATTCAGTTTTCGGTAGGGAATGCTGTTAGTGGAGACAACACCACCCCCCCAAATGAGAAAGTCTTCCATCTGAAAGAAATGGGCTTGTCCAAATATTGTGCAGGGGAGTATTTTTTTTGAGGGCAGTGCAATCCATAGGCTGGCAGTGAAACATGTCACGCCCCTGGTCTGTGACATTCAAAAGGGTGATGAATGAGGAGAAGTAGCAGTTTCTTTTTCTACTGATTCTCTGAAGACAGCAAAATATACCTCGTCTCACCAGTCCCCTCACTCTCCAGCAGTTAGGTGCTTTGGTGCTGTCTAGTGTAGGAAGTAGACACTTGAAAATAGTAGTCCTGAAGAAAAAACCCCTATGGCCTAAGTAGAAGAGCTTTTTAAAAAAATAATAAATTAATAAAAAAAAACCTAGATGAAGAGGAGAAAATAAATCATCCAGGTTCTTTGCAGAAACAAACGGTATTTACTTTACTGCCCAGTGTTTTATCTTCCTGTTCTTACCTTGTCTTGTGGTGAAGACCTCACAGTTTGTCTAATACAATACTTCAGAATGGAAGCAGAAAGGGTGAAGAGAAATATGAAGAACATGTCACCAAATCATATTAAACTTCCTTAAACTTGTTAGGAACAAGAACACAGCCAGGTGATTTTTACATTACTTCAGAGACATCTACATGAGCAGGGACAGGAGAGGGTGGGTGGTTGCTCTCAGCAGCTATTTAATTGAAGGTCCAGTGGCTTGCAGTGAAGAAAGGAAAGTTTCAAGTTTTTTCCTGCATTGCCTTCAGTTCCTCCTCTGAAGACCTTCTTTACTATTGCTTCAGTTTCAGCAGTACAGCTTAAGAGTCTAATTACAAGCAGTAAAAGTAAGTTTAAGAAAATTGTGTGGTAAAGCTCTGGACATTGGAAAATGTAGCATAGTGATGGCCTCCTGCTGCAACCGTATGGAGTTTCACGATGGTGACATTTTCAAAAGTTTAGTTTCAAAGCAAGGCTTTCCACTTGATCTAAAAAAGGAATCTCTGGTCCTGCTGAGATCCAACAAAGCCATTCTGAATCCATCCAGCAGGAAATAGTGGTGCCTGCAAGGGCGTTGACACATCATGAGTGTAGTCAAACATAGTAACCAGAGAGGCTGGAAAATATGTACTCTTCAAGATATCAAAACTTGACAGGACAATTTTTTAGCTACCTGCCAATTGGACCTGTTTTCTGCAGGAGATTGACTGAATGAACTGCTGAAGTCCCTTCTAACCAATGTATGATCCATGGACAATGTGCTGTCCATTTATTAGTATTTTGGGGCGTGTAGGGGGAAGCCTAGGGAGGGTACCAAGGGATTAGGCATATGGGACTAAAAGCGCAAGTAAGATATGGTCTCCAGAGCAGAGAGAATTCAGCAGTGCTGTCTCTGGTATGTGTATGGAACTGAGACCTGCAGCTGTTATTGTCCAAGTTCCTACTGTGGAGGTGGACAAGAATCTGAACATCTTAGTATTTCTGAATATGTTATGATATCTAGTCAAAATAAAGAGGAATTTGGAGCACTTCAGAAAGCATGTTCTCATCATCCAAGTTCGTATGTTTGAATAAAATATGATTATTACTTATGAAGAAGCTGAGGGTTGGTTTCTCAAGGCCAAGCTCTGATCATAGAAACACAGAATAGTTGGCGCTGAAAGGGTCCCATCCTGCTGCTCAAACCATGGTCAACTAGAGCCTGATATGAAAACAACAGTTTTGGAAGGGTGTTATGTGGTGTGATTTGTCCTGAATATTAGGAGGCAAGATTTAATGCTTCAGGAGATCTTGTCAGTCTCTGGTCCTACAGTAATAATTATGGAGGAAGAACAGCTGAAGTTCTCCTCTTAAGAGCCTACTTTTGATGATGATTTGTGCACAGTTCAGGCTTGTCTTTTAACGTTGCTCTCAAGCACGTGCATGCCTGGAGACAATGCCTTGTTTGGAGTCCAAGATTAATTTTTTTTGCATTACATCACATACTTCTCCGGGTCACTCCATCAACATGAAGGGGTGAAGTAGAATTTGTTTCTGAATTGAAGTACTCTTTACACAGAAAACTAGGCAGGGATGCTTTTCCTACTATGAACACAATGTGGAAAATGTGTGACTAGTGTGACATGATGTTTGTTACCTGCATAAATGATTCATGGTTTTTAATTCTTATGTTTAAGCTTGATTGTAACCAGCCCCTTGTTATGGTAGGTCAGAGACTTCCTAGTATCCTAAGAGAAAAAGAGTTCTCCTTTAGACACCACTAATTTTGTTTTGGAAGGAGCTTAAACCATTCAGGAGCACTAAATGCCAGGCTTGATTCTGGATTGAGGGAGGAGCCAGTATTTGATATCTAACCCTCTACCTTGAATTTGTCTTCTCCCGTCTTCCCTTATTATGATTAAATAAATAAATCATCATTATCATAATCAAGAAATCATCAATAAATAAATCATACATTATCATTGTCATGGCAGCACGGCAATGATAATGCAAAGCAAACGAGTTTCCTTATTTCTCTGCCAAAACTAGGAAGGTGGGAGATCATAATACGAACCAGCTGTGTGCAACGGAACTATTACTGGCCTTCCTGTCCAATGGGTATCTTGCCAGCAGGTATGGCTTTACACTCCTTTAGAGTTTAAAAATGCTGTGAACACATTCTTTAATATGCACTTTGGAGTTCATAAGCCATCGGGTCATCCACATTTCAGCTGCCACGTTCCTTATGTTCTCAGACTGCCTTCTGCTTCTGTAGCTTTTCCATTCTCCTCCCATTCTCACTCCAGTTATGTTACGTTTTGACCTTCAATGTTTTTTTGTCCAAAAAAATATCTACAGATGTCTACCTACCCTAAACTCCTGGAGGGTAGGAGGTTTTACCTTGAGGCAGATACTAATATGCATATGTAATGTATTCCAGGCCTGAGGTTCCTATGTAGTTTATACTTGCAGCTCAACAGTGTTAGGGAGCTCTATTTTACAGGATGCCAACAACTTTATGAATTTATTTTAATTTGTGTTTCAAAGCAGTTGCTTAAACCATGAATTTGCTTTGTTTGCTTACAAACAAGCAATTTGTTGTTTAAATGAACCATTTTTGGCACTTACTGCCACTCCCTTTATACGAGGTGTTTAACATCTGTCACGGGTTTGTCTTTCTATCAGAAAACTTCGTAAGAAAGGTGCCACTTCCTTAAAATGATAGAAGCCAAGATTGCTATCTTCCCACTGCACATTGCAGCCCCAGCCTTTCAGGCACACTTCTACTTACTTAGGTAAGTAATCTGATTTCAAGGGAACTATGTATAGGAAAATGATGGCGCATATCTGAGTGTTGGTGTGATTCAGACTATGATTAGATATCTCTGCAACCGGTGTCATTTTGTTCAGCTCCAGCTGCTGAAGCTACAGATAATATGAGCTATTTTACATCTAAGGAGAGTGCTAGCTGCACAAGAGCTGCACATTTGTTATGAAACAACACTCTTTACTGGATACCCTCCTTGTGCACTCATGACATTCTAGAGTTACGGAGTTTGCCAAGTACTTAATACTATCAACAAAATCCTGCTCCTAAAGCAGGAGAAATACTCCTCTGCTTTATGCCTGATGGATTGCATTTCATTGAATCTGATATATTAAGGCTTCAAAGGTCAGTCAAGCTTTGATTCAGATATTTTCTTAGCTGCACTGAACACAAGAACTCCCCAAGAACCTTTGGTATTATCACATTTATTACTGTGGATAGTACAACTCTTTATCAGTTGATAAGAATAGAATCAGGTCCTTGGCATTTTGTCTAAAAATAACAAAACAAAACAACTACTTTGCGTGTTCAAATGTTCTTCTTTAGTAGTTCCCGCATCGCAAGCATTAGAAGTATTAAAATTAAGATGACTAAAGCACATGTTGTGAGTTATCCTAAGGCCACTCCAAGGCAGTTGGTTGTAGAACTGGCTTGCATAGAATATAGGATGATAAAAATTGAAACCTTCTGGAAAAGTGCTTTTCCTGTATCAGTTACATTATGCTTGGTATAAGAGTTATGCTGATAGTGTTGCTTGCTTTTCTGTCTTCTCCTTATTTCCTTATCAATATTAAACATTAAGATGGAGCGGGGGGAAAGCTCTTGACAAAATCACCATGCTGGGTAAAACTGGGAGTCATGCTGAACCTGAGTTAAGTCTCCCAGAACTCTGACAAAAATACCTGTTCCTGACCTTTGATAAACTTACTGCTCTGAAAATGGTAAAAGGTTAATTTGATGTTGCTACATTTGGTCAAACACAATATTGCCTTTCCGCACTACCTTACTTATTCTCAATTGGATTCTGTCTATCTTTCAGCTAGTGTAAACTTGGCATAAACTCTGAATTACTGGTTTGGCTAGCTAATGTCACACTTGTGTTGAATATATGTGATCTAAATTGGAAATGCACTTATCGGATACTCACAATTACAAAGGGACAGCCTGGGAATGGAACAGATAAAATTGCTTGTTGGCAGTTATCAGTCCTTTTCTAAATCAAATAAGCAGGTAATGAAATGACTCAGAAATGTCCGATGATGGGTTTATGTCAGGTCGCAGAGGAGTTACTAAATGCACACCTTTGCAGTCTTTGAATTATTCCCATTCTGTTGAGGGACTTCCTCAGGGTGGGTGAAGTAATTTGTTTCATAATATTTGTTTCATAATATTTTTCATAATATTGTTTCATAATATTTTCGGAGTACTAAGCTCCAGGAACTTGCTGAACTGCAAGTTTGTGAAGGAAATCAGAACAAACATACAGAGTTACCTGTACACTCCTAAATTACTATGCTGCACTGAGCAAGCCAGGAGATCTCCTGCTCTTTCCCAGCCCCTTCCCTGTTTAACACGTTATCCTGTGTTTTCTTGGTTATACTGGCACAGCTGTTTGTGCACCTGTATGAAAAACTCGACTCAGGAAATAGATCTCAGTGAAGCAGTGTGTGCAAAGCAGGTGAGTGGCTGGGGTTGTGTTGATTTGGTGGGTTTTTTTCTTTTTTCTTAACTGACCGTGCTTTGAGAAGCTTCAGCAGAGTCTGTACAAAATGTGCAAGTGACTGAGACCAGAGCTTTGCCAGCAGAGACAATGAGAAACTAGGGGGAGAAACTAAATGATGTTTGATCGATGGAAAGTTGAAGATGACTTGCACTCTCTCAGCTACAAACACTGATTGTTAAATGCCCTTTGCCTCTAAAGCATCAAGGATTATTATTAGCTTAAAAACAGATGAGTGACCAGATATATTGTAATGACAAGAAACAATAGGAAGGTGATGCACACACAAATGAAGCCATTTACAGAAGTTGTGTACGGGGCTCTTAACTTGCTTCTGTCTATCATTATCAGGAGGTAATGGCAGCTCATACAGCCTTTACGCAATGAAAGGACCATTTGAAGGCAAGCTAAGTAACCTGCAGCTACCAATAATGCTAAAAGAAAGCGCTTTTTACTTTCTCACTACTGTTAAAAGCTCAGCTTTAACTTGAGGGGGGAAGAGGTAATTTTGGAAGCCTGTTTAGCCATTTGCGGCTTGAGAGCTGGGATACAAAGGCATATTTGTCATTTCTTTCTTGTTGCAAGGCTTTCCAAGTACCCTGGGACTTTAGTGAACCTGGGGAGGAGACTTCTTTACTTATGAACAAGCTTTAAATTAAAAGTATGAACTGGCAGCAGAATTTTGAAGGCTGGGTGCACAACGGAGGGAAGAGCAAATGGTAGAGCACTGCTCATATTCACAGTTGAGGACATTTTTTTATCCCTGGAAAGGTGTGCCCTTATGGAGGCTTTGAACAGATAATTTTTTCCATCATGCTGCTCCTTGTCCTTTTTCCTGAATGTAGGAGTTAAAAGCTTGCTTTGTTGTTTCTCCATTTTGATGTATGCTGAGTATCAGAGTCAGAGCACCTTAGGCAGTGTGTGCTTGGCTGCCAATGCAATGAGAAAAATGAACTTTGGAAAAAGCTGAAAAATAAAATTCAGCTCAGGAAATTATCTGCCACAGAAGTCACTTCTTCCTTCTTCGTTAGGATAAAACTGACCTCCTAATGATCTGCTGAAAAACAGAGCAAAACAGAGAGCCCAATCCTAGCAAAGACACAGGCAGGGTCCTGTTATGTGGGCAGGCAAAACCAGTCAGGTTGTCTTTGGTAATGATAAGCATAGAAACTACTTCTATCCTAAGGCTGAAAGCAGTCATGTTTCCTCTGTGCGTGGGAAGAGATCTAGCTCTTCTTTTCTTCCCCTCCCCTTTTTGGAGCTGTTGTTTGAAATATCCACATGGTGCCTCTTGCCTCTGACATGCTTTGCTGTAGCCCTTGACATGTAATTGCTGTAGCATCAGTAGCAGTCAGCAGTACTTGCAGACAGCGAGCCCTGTGCCCTAGCTGCCAGACTGAGGCTCTCTCCTTTTTGGGTTCTGACAGATCCCTCGGGTTGGTGTAGGTCACAGCGCACATGCAAGCCCTGTGAATGTACTCCAACCTCTTCTGCATCCCATACAGGTTCATGCAGTTCTCTCAACATAAGAACCCTCCACGCTCCCAGGTGGGGACGAATGGTCTTTCTGTGCTTCTTGAAAGGAAGTAGGAAAAGATTTAATGTCTGCCATTGCAGCTAAACAGGGAAGTTAAGCGTAAGTTCCTGGAGGTCAATGAAAATGGTGCCTTTGTATCTTGTTCATAACCATGTCCAGCCAAACCATGGTGGGCAAAGGGATGATAGATCTTTCTTCATTCATCAGGCTTTTAGCACTGGTCTAAGAAAGCCATTATGGTTCCTACCCTTTCAATTACATGATATGTCATTCAGCTTGCTTTGAGGACACAAGTCACAAAGATATGAAATGAATTGTCATTGCAAAGTAGGTAATATTATGCCTCTGTTCTGCCTTAATCCCTAGAGAGGATGAGTGTTTTGTGCACCTGGTCTTTGATTACAAATATCTCAGAGCAAGGCCAGTCATTTCCTACCTATTTGTATGGGCCTTCTAGCCTTTGCAAGTACTCACCTGATTCATCCACAACTGCTACTGCAGAGGTGCTATGTTGCTACTGCAATGTATAGTTACTTTACTTCCTTTACAGGAGAAAGTTAGTTACTTGCTTTGTTGCCTTTGTATTGTAAAGAAAAAGTACGATAAAGAAAAAATGTATGGTGAAGAAACAAGATATCTAAGGATCAGCAGAACAATTCATAAAGCAGAGATTATCTACAACTTTGTAGCAGTTTACCACATCATTTCAGGAGGTTTTCTGGGTGGTTTTCTGTGTAACTGTAAGTTTGCTTGCTTGTTTTTTCTCTTTACTGCAAGAATATATGTTTAAATTACAATTTAGCTTTGACTTAGAGCTATGAATGAAAACTAAGCAGCTGGTCTTTGTTTCCTAGCAGGAAGGGAGTGAAATGAGAAGAGAAGCTGTGAGTGGTGGATGTGGCTTTAGTAACTGTAGGAAATTCAGCACAACAAAAAGCTAAGCTCTTGGAACAGATGAAGAAGGAAAATAGGATTAAAGTGCAGACACTGTACCAGACCTGCGTGATTGTGTCTTAAATGGGGCTTCATTCATATATGGATACATTTATGTATTTATTTGTGCATTTTTTCAGAAAAGTAAATTGGCTTCAAATTGAATAAATGCTGTAAGTTTGAAAGGAACAGTGGATGATGCAGAATATTTTTTCGTATAAACTTGCAAAAATAAATGCTAAGATCTCGAGATGCTAGCATGTTGAAATAGATAAAAAGCTGTTACCACCGAGTGTAATAGTATTAATCCTTTATTAACTCTCCCTAAACTTTTGATGTGAGGCTCACATGAACAAGTGACAGCACTGGAGAGAAATATTTTTTTTGGAGGGGTACATGTTGTTTCTCAGGAATAGTTTGTGTAGGATTAACTGTACTTGAAGTCAGTCATTCCTGATGACCTTTAAGTTTAGGGAAATTTGCCTTCAACTTGCTGCTAACCATATTCACGTTGCTTCTGGATTCTGGGCTGACCAAGCAGTAGGGTGTTGCAAAGCAGTAAGAACAAAGAGCTGAGTTCTACTGCTCTTCCATGAAGCATTTCCTCCTGTACCCAAGCAGTGGTAAGCATCCAAGGCCTGGCCAACAGGCGAATTGCAGGGTCAAGGTGGCAGTTTTACAACAGTCAAGAACAGGACTTGTTGAGAATGTGCACAATTTGCAAGACCCCAGCATTCAGATAAATATTTGGACAACGAGCTGAACTGAAAGGAGCCCCTGTGCACTTGAAGTTGTACAAGAGGCTGTCCTGTAAAAGATGGTTAGGTTTCTACCTCTTTTCCTCAAAGCTGGTGCCTGTTCTTTTTTCTTTTCCCTCTACTCTTAATAGGAAAACATCTAAATAGTTGCATCACCTGAGGAGAAATACGAATAATATGGGCCAGGATGTGCCAGTTTTCATCTGTTTCATTTCATTGTCGCTTCATTCATCATCATGGAAAAGGGTAAATCTGCTCTTTACCATCAAACATCCCAGCTTCCAAGCATCCAGCTCAGAATGAAAGGCATAATTGAAATCTGGAGTTGAAGCATGCTGTGAAAGAAATATAGACCGATGTAAATAGTTCTAGGAAAACTGTCTTTTCCTTGTGTATTAAGTTTTACTGGCTGCAAGGCTTTCCAGTAAGGCCACTTAAGGATTCAGTAGTTGCAACTTCAAAGACAGACAGACATGAGAGCTGAACTATCCATCTCTACGTGCTTCATCTACAGTTCTGTTCCGCTTTGACATAGCATATTAGCATCTAGGGCTGCAAATTGTGCTTAATTAGTGCACGTTGTAACTGATTTGCCAAAACCAAAGGTATTAATCTCTCTAATCTTCCCACTGGAGGTTTATATTCCCACAGTTGTGCTGAATTTCAAATCGGCTACTGTGTGGCCACAGTAAATGAAGGGGCAGAGACTTCCATTAGGGAACTCTGAACTTTTTTAAGAGGTTATTAAATTGATAAAACAATCTATTGTCTGTGAAAACAACTATTAAACCAGAACCTTACAAAAGGATGAGTAGATAGTTTTGTTTCTGTTTTCAACCCCATCATTTGTTATTCACTGCAAGATTTACATGATTTTTCACACAAATTATCTTATAGTGACATGGCAGGAAAAACACATGAGAGTTGAGCATAATGCTCATTATCTGTTATTCAGCTACACCATGCTAGCACAGCATACTGGGCTGGCATGAGGTCTACATTTAAATGAGTTTCATAGAATCATACAATCATGCAATTATTTAGGTTGGAAAAGACATCTAAGATCATTGAGTCCAACTGTAAACCTAATAATGCCAAAACCACCACTAAACCACGTCCCTAAGCAGCATGTCTACATGTCTTTTAAATGCTTCCAGGGATGGTGTCTCAACCACTTTCCTGGGAAGCCTGTTCCAATGCTTGATAACCGTTTCAGTGAAGAAATTTTTCCTAATATCCATCCTAAATCTCCCCTGGTGCAACTTGAGGCCAATTCCTCTTGTCCTATCACTTATTACTTGGGAAAAGAGCCTGATACCCACCGCACTACAACCACCTTTCAGGTAGTTGTAGAGAGCAATAAGATCTCCCCTGAACCTCCTTTTCTCCAGACTAAACAACCCCAGCTCCCTCAGCCACTCCTCATAAGACTTGTGCTCTAGACCCTTCATCAGCTTTGTTGCCCGTCTTTGGGCATGCTTCAACACCTCAATGTCTTTCTTGTAGTGAGGGGCCCAAAACTGAACATGGTATTCAAGTATGCGGCCTCACCAGCGCTGAGCACAAAGGAACAATCACTTCACTAGTCCTACTGGCTACACTATTTCCAATACAGGCCTTCTTGGCCACCTGGGCACACTGCTGGCTCATATTCAGCCAACAGTCGACCAACACCTCAAGGTCCTTTTCCATCGGGCACCTTTCCAGCCACTCTTCCCAGGCCTGTAGCGCTGCATGGGGTTGGTGTGACCCAAGTGCAGGACCCGACACTTGGCCTTGTTGAACCTCATCCCATTGGCCTTGGCCCATCAATCCGTTCTGTCCAGATCCCTCTGTGAAGCCTTCCCACCCTCAAGCAGAACAACACTCCTGCCCAGTTTGATCCTCTTGTCCTATCAATATCATTGATAATGATATTAAAGAAAACGGGCCCCAATACTAGCCCTTTCAATGCAAGATAATTGATTGTTCTAATACATGTTTATATAACAGCCAACACACAATTCTGCATCGCTGGCAACTTGTCCTTAGGATGTGAATTGAGGGGTTCTGAAAGCCAAGCCCCTTCCTGTTACAAGTTGGGCTCCGTGCCTCTTTGATGGGGTTGCGAGTATGCAGATCTTCTGCTCCCTGTCCTGCGGATGAGCAGAGCTGCAGCACCACAGGTTAGAATGGGACATTTCACAGCATCCTCCAATCTGCACTGAACCTCCGCCCCACCAAACTATGCATTTATGGTGCCTGCTGTTTCAAGGGTGCCAAAGATGCTCTCTTCAGATTTTCTTTCTTGTCTTGCAATACATTGGTAGGGTTTAGTATGTGATTTTTTCACTTGTTGTTGGATTTTAGTCTGGTGCTAGTCTTGTTCTTTGACCTCACAGGATCGATCTATGATACCTTTGTCATTCAGGTATGAATTTCCCCAGGATTGCTTTTTCCTCAACTAATTTAGAGATCTGCAGTACTGACAGGCCAGCAAAGGAGCTTATGCTGCTATGAGCTCATCTGATCAGTAAGTATTTAATTCCACTGCTGGATCTCTCTTTCATCTTCCCTAAATTATGATTACATGTGTGCTCATGATAGAGATCTCCAGAAAATCACAGACAGTAAGTATCGAGGGCTGCTATGCCTATTTGTCACATATCTCTATTTTATCAATTTATCTTCTGAATACTTTTATTTTACATTGCAGTTCAGTTGTACGTGTCATTTCTATGCCTTCTTCATGTACTCTCTATTTTCTCATGTTTATTTTCTCACCTGCCCTGGAATCTTCTTTGTATAAGAAAATATACGGTATCCATGTCTCTAGTTCAGTTTATGCAGTGTGAAAGAGCTTTTAAGATACTTGAGAACTTTTTGTACTAATGACATGGATAATAAGTGTATATGCACATCTTGGGCAAATCTAATGATAGAATGGTGTACATAGCTATCAATAATACACATGAACAGCCAGATTTTAGGTGTAGCACTCGACTATTGTAAATAAAATTGCAGTTACTGGAGTAATAGTGTTTATTGGTATATCTTAAACCAGAGTTAGGCATTTTGAGTGGAGTTTTCCATAGAGGCAACAGTTTTGTTAACATAAGTTTATTGTGAATAAGCTTATGTTAGAAAGAGGATAACAGACAGCTGGGAGACTGATACTTTTTGACAGCAGCAGGAATTAGTTCATATTTTAGAGACCCTTTATTTAGGATAAAAATTTGAAAGTTTCAAAGAATCAAAGATATATGGCATTAAAACAAGCAATATGATTTTTGCTGTAAATCTAAAAATTGGAGTGAAATCCTGGAAGAGAGAAATGAAGGGATGAAAGAGATGAAGATTACTGATAAAGAGTATACTATATTTGAGGCTTCTCTTGTGCCCTTTTAAATTTCTGGCTTTGCCTGTACTTAGGAAACCCTCCTACAAACAGGGCAAAGGCAAGGGGTCAACCGTGAAGAAACAGGCAAAGGCTGAATGACCTTCATGTACCTGTATCTTCTGTCATATAGGTAATGACTATGCCACATCCATGTTTTCTAGTCTTGTGTGTTGTGACGTGCAGTCACTAGAAGGGAATAGCCATAACGGTGATTTGTGTGAGCTTTGTATCATGCATCCCAGGCTGGATGAGGCTTTGAGGAATCTGGTCTTGTGGGAGGTGTCCCTGCCCATGGCAGGGGGGTTGGAACTCGATGATATTTAGGGTCCCTTCCAACCCAAACCATTCTATGATTCTGTGTTGCTTGATGCTTAATTCATCCTGTACCACTGGCTGAGATCCTTCCTGAGAAAGAGTCAGGTAAAGCATGGCTACAAGGAACTGGTGTGCAGCAGCATGCTGTGAGCTGTAGCCAGCCTCTTTCCTTGTTGCTGATGACAGCCAGCTGCAAAAAGATCTAGGAAAAGCGTGTGGTGAATGGGTGAGGAAGTGAAAATCAAAGGGCAACAGGCAAAAATCTGTGCGGTGTTGTCATAGATGAAAACCATACCGTATCTACCTTTCACCGTTTCAGTGACGGGAGGGGAACTAATAATTCCCTCATATGTGTTAGGCTGAGGATGATGAGTAGACTTTTTTCCACCTGTCTTCTCAAGCTAGATATGCAGGAGCAGAGCCAAGTATGTTGATCCCTGGCAGACAGGATTATCCATCTGGAGACAGGCTCAATAAACTGACTTTGGAACTTGATTGCTAACTTGCCCTTTTAGGAAGTAAGTAAATTGGATGCGGTCAGTTCTTTAGCATGAGAGCTCCGAGGCCAAGAGATGGTTGAAAGCTGAAAAAGGAACTGGGTCTTTCTGTACATGTCACGAGTTGTCACAGTTAACAGTACAGCAGTCTGGAAGAGATGCCAAGCCTGGAGTTTGAGTCTCTGCTTACTGGAGATCAGCAGAGACAGAGGTATGAGAATCCACTGCTGCTGTGCCATATTGGCACCAGTGATGCAGCTGGGAGCAGCCTGAAGACTATTAACAAAGATTATAGAGCCCTGGGAGCAGTGGTCAGGAACTCTAGGCCACAGGTAGTTTTTAAATCAATCCTCCCAGTCGAAGGGGATGAACAAGGAGCTCCTGGACAATCGCAAACAGAAAAAGGAAGCCTACAGAGGAAGCAAGGACAGGTAGCCTGGGAGAAATACAGAGAAATAGTCTGAGCAGCTAGCGATCAGGTTAGGAAAGCTAAAGCCCAGATAAGAGTTAAACCTGGCCAGGGGTATCAAGGGCAACAAGAAAGCCTTCTATAAGTATGTCAGTGACAAAAGGAAGACTAGGGAAAACGTGGTCCCCCTCTGAAAGGAAATGGGAGAGCTGGTCACCTGGGATATGGAGAAGGCTGTGGTACTGAATGCCTTTTTTGCCTCAGTCTTCATTGGCAGGGGCTCTAGCCACACCATCCAAAGTTACAGAATGCAAAGGCAAGGACCAGGAGAATGACTAACAAACCATTAGGAAAAAACCAGATTTGAGACCACTTGACAAACCTGAAGGTGCACAAGGCTATGGCATCTGATGAGACTCATCTGCAGGTCCTGAAGGAACTGGCAGATGAAGTTGCCAAGACACTATCCATCCTATCTGAAAAGTCATGGCAGTCTGGCGAAGTTCTTGCTGACTGGAAAAGGGGCAACATTACACCCATTTTCAAAAAGGGAAAAAAGGAAGACAAAGTGAACTGATGAGCCAGTCAGTCTCGCCTCTGTGCCCAGCAAGCTCATGCAGCAGATCCTCCGGGAAATTCTGCTAAGGCACATGGAAAATTAGGAGGTGAGCGGTGGCAGTCAACATGGCTTCACTAAGGGAAAATCGTGCCTGACAAATTTGTTGACCTTGTACAACAGTGTTATAGTGTTGGTGGATAAGGGGAGAGCAACAGATACCATCTCCCTAGACTTGTGCAAAGCATTTGACACTGTCTCAGATGACATCCTTTTCTCCACACTGGAAAGACAATGGAGAGACCTTCGTACTCAAAGGTTTGCGGTCAAAAAGTCAATGTCCAAGTGGTGACCAGTGATGAGTGGTGTTCCTCAGGGGTCACTACTGGGACCAGGACTATTTAACATCTTTGTTGGAGACATGGATGTTGGGATTGAGTGCACCCTCAGCAAGTTTGCCAGTGACACCAAGCTGTGTGGTTTGGTCAACACGCTGGAGGGAAGGGGGTCCCTCTGCCATCCAGAAGGAAGGTGCCTCTGCCATCCAGAGGGACCCAGACAGGCTTGAGAGGTGGGCCTGTGAACACTCATGAAGTTCAACCAAGCCCAGTGCAAGGTCCTGCACATGGGCCACGGCAGTCCCATGCACAAATACAGGCTGGGCGGAGAATGGATTGAGAGCAGCCCTGAGAAGAAGGACTTGGGTGTGTTGGCTGATGAGAAGCTCAGCATGAGCTGGCAATGTGTGCTCACAGCCCAGAAAGCCAACTGCACCCTGGGCTGCATCAAAAAAAGCATGGCAGGCTGATCGAGGGAGGTGATTCTGCACCTCTACTTGGCTCTCAGGACACCCCACCTGGAGTACTGTGTTCAGCTCTGTCCCCCTTAACATAAGAAGGACATGGACCTGTTGGAATGGGTCCAGAGGAGGGTTACGAAGATGATCAGAGGGCTGGAGCACCAAGACAGGCTGAGAGAGTTGGGGTTGTTCAGCCTAGAGAAGAGAATAATAGAATTATAGCATCATAGAAATGGTTTGAGTTGGAAGGGACCTTAAAGATCATCGAGTTCCAACCCCCTGCCCTGGGCAGAGACACCTCCCACTAGACCAGGTTGCTCAAAGTCCCATCCAGCCTGGCCTTGAATACTTCCAGGGATGGGGCATCCACAACTTCTCTGGGCAACCTGTTCCAGGGTTTCACCACCCTCACGGTAAAAAATTTCTTTCTACTATCTAATATAAATCTCCCTTCTTTCAATTTAAAACCATTACCCCTCATCCTGTCGCTACACTCCCTGATAAAAGAGTCCCTCTCCATCTCTCCTGTAGCCCTCTTCATGTACCGAAAGGCTGTTATAATGTTTCCCCGGAGCCTTCTCTTCTCCAGGCTGAACAAGCCCAACTGTCTCAGCCTGTCCTCATAGGAGAGGTGCTCCAGCCCTCTGATCATCTTCGTGGCCCTCCGCTGGACCCGTTCCAACAGGTCCATGTCCTTCCTGTGTTGAGGACTCCAAAGCTCCAGGGAGAGCTTATAGCAGCTTTCCAGTATCTGAAGGGTGCCTACAAGGACATGTAGTGATAGGATGACAGGTAATGGCTTCAAACTGGAAGAGGGTAGATTTATATTAGATATTAGGAAGAAATTCTTTACTGTGAGGGTGGTGAGGCACTGGAAGAGGTTGCCCAGGGAATTTGTTGAGGCCCCATCCCTGGAAGTGTTCAAGAACAAGCTGGATGAGGCTTTGAGCAACCTCTAGTGGGAGGTGTTTGTGCCCACTAAAAATGAAACACAACTGAAAATGAAGGTGCTTAAATGCTTCAAAGTTTTTCCTGCTGTTTGGGTTCCCTTTCTTCTGTGTCCTGACCACTGTTACAGTTTCAGAAAAGACTCCCTGAAGGAGTATAAGTTTACAACTGTATGAGTTCTTCCTATTAGTATTTTTGTGTGAATCACCCTATGAAAGTCAGATACATGAGATAAGTTTTATTTTATAGCAAATAATCTGCAAAATAGGAAGTATTTCATATTTGTGTGCACATGGATGGATATTTATATGGACATCTCTATAGATGGGTACACACAGAAAATTAACAGAAGCATCCATGATGTTACAGTCCTGCTGTGTGTTGATGCTGTAAAGCTATAATAAAATATGCATATAACGAGAAGCCAAGTTTAAATGAAGATTCCAGAGTCATCTGTGAGAATCTTTAGATGAATGCTGCACTTGAGAAAATACGGGTATGACAGATCACAAATTGTCTGTGAAAGGCCTGATAACACATCGTGGTCTCTAAGCCAACCCAGGAAGCCAAACTAAGCATGGATATGAACAGTATAAAAGACTGCATTGAATGAATGAAGAGATGTTATTAAAAGTCCATTTACCTCCAAGAGGCTAGGTATTGAAGTACCGTGTCTAATATTTTTCTAGCTAATACCTACTGAAGGAGCTCGTTTGGAGACAGTGATCTCAGAGGCTGTAAAAAGGCCCTGGGCAGGGAATTTCTGAAGAACAAAATTCCAAAGAAAGCTTGGTTCTACTTCGTGTTTTTTTAATTTAATTTTTTCCCCTAAAAGTCAGTTTATCTGCAACTTGATTCTTCATGGTGTGAGGGAAAGCAGCAGATATTAATTGGTGGTGCACTTGGGCTCAGCTCTGACTTTGGGCATTGTGAAAAATGCTCCTACCTGTGACATTTGCTACTGAAGCTCCAAGGACTATTCACTGGCTGCAGGTAGCTGAAGGCATATATCTTCTTGACTTAGGTGCTGCTAAATCAGTTGTAGTTAGTTGCACAGCATAAAGAAAATGCAAGACCATGTGGCACAGTGTAATTTGTGTGATCCAGGGAGCTTCTTTGGGACCCTGGTGGAAGGCACTGAAAGTAAGTGTAGATCTTGCAAAGAGTGAGGGAATAGCCTTTATGTTTGTTTTAAAAGCATGTACTAGGTAACCAGATACTTTTGGTAATCACGGGAGTACCATCTGGTTCTGTTGCCGTAAATGCTCCAGGGTCTTAATATGAGATGCCAGAGACTTGTTTGAAGCTCTTACCTAAAGAAACTGCATACTCCTGAAGAGGCATGAGAACTAATATAAGGAGCACTGGATTTCAAGAGAGCTGAGATAATTTCCTGGCCTTATTACTGTCCTATGGAGCACCTGGGTACCTCATCTTTACTCTGTGCTTCAGTTATCCTACCAAGAAAACTGGCAGACGCAGCCTCTTTCTACAAACACCTCTTCAAATCATGTCTTCAAATTAAAGCATCTTCCCAACATCATGTCTTGCATGCAGGCGATAGTGTAGCTGCTCCTGTAGATGTAGCCCAGGCAGAAACTCCTGTTGCATAAAGTCTTCTACCAAACAGAATGTAGGTGCTCAAATGGGAGGACTGCAGAGTCCACTGAGAGGACAAGTACAGGCATCTCATCCTAGGGTGGCCATCTAAAATAAGTCATCTGATTCCAGCTCTGGAAGTACCAGTTTATCTCCACTAAGTCCTCTTCTAGAGGACTACAGCAGATTTCCAATGGTGTGTGCCAGGATCACCATTTGGATCTCTAGTGCAATCCTCCATTTGTGGCAGTTGTTACTTTGGTTGTTTGTGGCAGTTGTTCAGTTGATTCCATCCTAACATGAAAGTCTCACAATAGCACAGACCTCATGGAACCTCTATGCCTTGAAGGATCAAAATCCTTCCCTGTCTCCTGATTTATGCTCTCATTCAACATGAAGGCTAACCCAAATCTGAAGAAGAAATTGGGTAAGTTTTTTTCCTTCTGGGAGGGGAGAAGGGTAAAGACCAAGCTCTAATAAAATACAGTCAAAAATGTAAATATCTAAATACAGACGGAGTAAATTTTTTGCTGCTGTGCGAGTTTTACATATGTCTGTCACTAGAAATTGTGTTTCCAGGTTCAGCAGTCTCTTATGAACATGCAAAATATCATTTCTTGCACAGTGCTGTGTGGTGTGAGACTGAGAATTGAGAATGTATGCCTGTGTATGTTCTTAGGGCTGTTGTCTGCATACCAAGCCTTATGGAGTAGTTGCCAAACGACGCTGCCATTTGATGCCTTAGCCAACTTCATTAAGTGAACAGCCTTTCAGTAGACTTCAGTAGGAACTGTGCATGTGTACATCCTGGGAAAAATTTGTCTCTCAGTCTATCAGAACCCATTCTATCTTCTGCCCTCTTTTCAAACCACAATAAGTAAGTGCATCAGGGACAGCATATATAATAATGTAATACAAAGAAAAAAACTGAATCTCTGGCTTTGTGCTCTTTTGCTAAGCATGGGCTTCAGAAAGAAATTAGTATTGATCTCTTTAAATGTCTTTGTCAAGAAAAATATGGGTCTTGTATACAGAGGTTTTGGGTCCTCTTTTTCTTGTAGCTCTTTTTGTCATTACAAACTAGCACTGAAGTTTCTCCTAAATAACTTTGGTAAAGGCAATTTAGTAGGATTTATATTACTAGGGTGTAATTTTTCCTAGCAGTGTCATTTTAACTTCACCTGAAGCACAAGACTGCTCCCTTGGGCCTGCTGAAGCAAATATTGCTGTAATTTTGACTGTTAAGAGAAAAAAAAAATAAGAAAAGAAAAAGGAGAAAAACCCCACACCAAAATATGGAGTTGTCTTTCAGCTTAGTCTTCTAGAAATAATCTCAGATTTTTATGAAAGCCTGTTACTCCTTACTCCAGAACACTCCAGGCAGTGGTCATTCATTTATAATCAAAATAACAGAAATTATAATTCCTTCCTCCAAATTTTAAATACGGATGAATGACATCTCCCCCTTTCATTATGACTTGGTATTTTGGTTTCTCACTTTAAAATAAGTTTGACATCAAGGTCCTCCAAACTCTGCTTGCCTCATGGTCCTCTCTGTTGACTTGCTTGCTTTCTTGTTTGCATGTGGTTGTTCTTGCCCTGTGGCTAAACTTGAAGATGTCAAACATTTTCCCTATTGGATAAACGGGTTTGCAACAACTTCACAAGCATCATCCTCTCACTGATGGTGCATTCAACGTGTGCTGCTGCTGGGCCTGTGTGGCAGACAACACAGAAGGTGCAGGTGAGCGGGATAAGCATTGTGAAGCAACAGCTGTAAGTGTTCATCAAGTGAAAGTGTTCCTAGGGCTTCTGTTAGGTCATTTCATCAACAAGTCTTGTTGCAAGCCTGTTCTGTAACACATACTGAGCAAAAGAGAGGTATTTCTTCTAAAGCTGTTTCACTTGGTGAGCAACCATTGACCAAATTTCTTAATATTAAAGTTGTTAAACTTGTTGATTGTTGGGGTCATGGTCAGACCTCACCTCTCTTGTTATTATTCATTCAGTGAGCAAATAAGGTTAAGTCGTTTAACTGCCTGCAAGTTCTAAATCACGGCATTGTCAGAGTTGGAAGGGACCTCTAGAGGTCATCTAGTCCAGCTCCCCTGCTCAAGCAGGGTCGCCTGAGCCTCGACTGATTTTTGTGCAAAACTCTGCTGTGCCCTAAGAGCTAGTTAACTTCAGCAGGAGTTGTTGGTTGCTCTAGGGTTTAGAAATTAGATCAATTTTTTTGAACTTTCAATATCAGGCTAAGAATCATGGATTCATTAGAATAAAGGTGATGCATCATTGCCTTAAGAAAGAAAAATAAATAAATAAATAAATAAATACACACACCCCCCAGGATTCTATTCTAGAGCTGGTTGGGAAAACATGGTTCTTTCCCCATGGAGAATCTCATGAATGCATAGTTTTAAGAGGAGGAGGGCTGCTTTAACGTGACAATTTGAACAGAAGCTATTTTTGATTAAAGTCTTCTGAAGCAGCTCTACTGTATACAGATCTAAAAGCTTAACTTCACTGTGTTTTACAATCTTGACTTACGCTGTTTCTGTACTGTCCAGATATCAGATGACAAATATTTTTCATTGCTGGATGGAAGTATAGTCCCAAAGGATTTATTATGTATTTGGGTTGTTTTTAGGAATGTTGCTGACTGAACCTTAGATTGATACCATGGCTTTATACAATCCAATACTGTCTGGCTGAATAACTTGGGGTCAGAGTGAAAACATGCAACAAATTGTAGATTTGCTCTGGCTTTTGCTTTGTCACTTTTGTGCTTGAATGAGTCCTGAAGCTCAGACTGTTGTGTCTGGCGGATTGCTTCTAAAACAGCAACTTGAATAAATCATCCCAGGCCTCTCTAAGTCCAAATGAGCCCTGGCCGCTGGGGAGAACTCTGCTCAGTAGGCTGGATAATGTCATCTCACACCGTTCATTGGAGGAAATAGGGAAGGAACTTATGTACCTTTCAATATCAGACAACTTTCTAACAGGCATTAAAGGCTGCTTTACTAGTTACTGTTCTCTCTTCAGAAAACACTGCCCAATATTTGTAACTTTATCACTGAATTCTCCATATTTCTAGGGGCTAGATTCTCAGGTCTGCGTATCTGCGCTGCTGAATGGGTCACACAGTCAGCCTGGGAAGGCTCTTGTGTTTGGGGTCAAATCCCACGCTAGATCCACTCGCTGCTGCTGTGAGGGGCTGTGGTGGTTCGGCCTCAGGCGGCAACAAAGAACCAGCAGCAGCCGCGCTCCGGCACCGTCCCCCCCGTCCCGTGTCCGTTCCCCCCGGCCCTGAGGGGAGAACGGGAGGAAAAAGGCAAAACTGGTGGGTTGAGACAAAGGCAGTGTCACAGAACAGCAAAGGGAAGAAGAGCACAGCACCACGAACACTGAGAGGGGAATACACAACCACGGTGACGATACCACCGCTCGCCGGCCGGACCCGGGACGCCCCAGCCCGCTGCGCTCCCCCGCGGTGACTGCCTCTGCTTCCCCCGGCAGCTCCCGGGTACCCCTGGGCATGGCTCCCGT